>JAFVLL020013382.1:38062-52280 GCA_021397915.2 Tor tambroides | reverse complement strand
AAAAAACTTGAGTATGTGCATGAGAAGCTGCAAGTTACTCCAGAGAATTCACATGGAAAGCACGCTTTATTTTTTTTTTACCTGTTCAGTTCTTGCTTCAGGTCTGTTGAACACCACTGAAACAGGCCGGGCCAAAACCCTGGATCCTCCACGGACCTGAAGAGGGGGGGGGAAGAAAAGAAGGAAAAAAAAAAAAAAAAAAAAAAAAAATTCAGAATGAGAACTAAATGAATGTCAATGTGTTTCTCTATCAACAAATCTTAAGGTGATGATACACAGGGCCACTTTTTGAGCAATGTTGCTTGAGGACTTTCCCATTGAGAATGGGCAACAAATTTCTGTCGTGGTCCATATGCCTCACCTGGTTCCCCGTTGATGTCAACGTTGCTCAAATTTGCCACGTGTATCACCACCTTTAGAAAGCATGTTTCTGATTCAAATATTTTATTAGTGCGCAAGGATCCAGTTGGTATTAATGTTATCAACTTTAAAAACCCTAAACCAATGCATTTGCAGAGAAGAAAAAAAAGTGTGTGCATACTTTTTCCCTGCTCTAGCTCCTTTCCTAGTCTAGCTTCCGAATAAACCTGGCATCATTTACTATGAATATTGTTACCTCTGTGAAAAATTCCTTAAGTTCCTCTATTGCAAGTCGCTTTGAATAAAAGCATCTTCTAAATTCATACACGTAAATTTAAAAGCCTTTAAATGCATGATTATAAATGTGGTTAGAACTAATATTAATGTAGACTATCACTTCCATGGAAGTTAAAAAGTACTCATACAACATGCCTCTAAAAGAATGGCATTAAGGTCATTTTCTGAGACCGTCAATGGAGTGTGACTGGAGTGTATTTGGGCTTGAATACATACCACAGCAGGTGAGGTGACAAACTTAGCACATGCGTACATGCTTGAAGCCTGTGGAGAAGAAAGATGTTAGAGAGGGGAAAGAAAAGCCCTACTGTAATGTACAACATGGCATGAAATTTAGTGTTTATCATGTGTCCTTAAATAGTCTACACCCACAGCAATAGGAAAGCAACAAAAACTTGAGAGGTTTGTGCCATCAAGACTTAAAGCTGCAACTCAATTGGCAACTAAAGACCAAACCATTCAGAGAAAGCAAAAGAAATATTTAAAAAAAAGAGTTCCATAATTATCATCAGCATCCAAACCAAAAGACCCCTTATATGCATACAAAACATCTGCCTGGATAAGTGAACCTCCAACCAAAGGATGCAAGACTGTTTTAGCCCAAGAGCACATCCCCTGTAGGTCAGTGGTCAAACATGGCAGCATAGAGGTCATGCTGTGGATGCTTGGAGTACGGTAATACAAGTTTTTACCCACAATAAGATAAGATAGATTGGAGGGATAGTTTAAGCCATCAAATCTGAGGTTACTAGATAGAGACTGTTAAATGGTCCACACTGGGACACCAGTCCCTAAGTCCAGTCATAAATTCTGTACACAATATAGATTACTCATTATTTTTCCTCTCATGTAAGTTCTAGTAATTACATAGAGGCTATTCATGGTTACCTAGGTTGTCTATTTTGACTTCTCATTTCAGGTCACTGTATGGATAACCTTTTGAACAGCTTGAGAATAAGGCACATACTACTGAAAATACATTATTAAGTACAAAATGACATAAATAATCTTCTCTAAAATTACTTTTGAGATCTAAGCTTGAGGTGTTGAACTTGTCCGAAAACTGCTTGTGCGGACAGGCTGGAAGAGTGAAGGTCACCAAAAGCGTTGACTGGTACTTCATTACAACTTAAACGCATGCAAACTGTCTTACAATACGACACAGACATAATTTATAGTTGCACTTCATTGTAGCATTAAAATAGTTGCAACTGAATGGTTTAGGTGCAGCGCTAGGATTCAGGCTGATGAGGGCCCAGCGCGAGTCAGACATTTTGCAAGCGTCACGAGCAATATGTGAATAAAACGACCGTGCATTTAAAAAAGCAACATAAATCTCGAAGCTAAGGAGCATTTGTGTTATTTACCGGTTGCTCTTCCTGTCAGGGTCCTAAGACGTGATCGTAAACGGATTCATTCATTCATTCACATGAAATGACTTTGACAAGCGGCTAGCAGAGCTTTAGCAACGCGCTTCTCTGAATGGCATCTGAGAGTAATTATTTTAGCCTGGTCAACAACTTCCGCACACTATCACAGTTTAAAAAACAAAGTCCTCCATTATGTATCTTAAGACGAATGCAGAGAAAACCTGACTCACCTATTATAAACCGCTCACAAGGGCCCGGGGTTACAGGGACAAGCGTACAGCTAGAGTCAACGCGTAAAAGCCGTAAAAACTGTCACCTTGTCATTTATAAGCTTCGGAACTACGTCCTCGTTTGTGATTGGGCAGAGGGTCACGTTTGCCTCCTCTGATTGGCTACAAGGTATGTCAATATATAAGACATACCCAATCTTGTGCGTTGTCAAGAAGGCGGCCTCTCTTTGATTGGTTTAAAAGTTTTAAGGAAGAACGCCGAGAAAGTTATGAATCGTATCCCGTGTCCCCTGTTTCTATTGGCTGCTCTGGGTGGAAATCCCGCCTTACAGATTTTGGAGGACGGGGCAAAGAGTATAGAAGCCCAAGAGGCGAAACTCAATAGAACGCTCCATAGCAACAGTTGCGCCCATGACAAAACTGTGCCGCCGCCATTTTTTAAATAATACATTTTATGTGTAATTTATATGGATATATTCTGCTACAAGAATGTATTAGTAGTACAATTCACTGAGAAAGATTCAAATTTAAGCTGGCTGTGCCCCCTAAGCGTGCCATGTGTTTGTGTCTTATTCCATTCATGTGATGTGCAGTATATCTGACAGCTTCTTTTAATGGTTGAGACTTGCATACCTTTGTCTGGTGTGAACTTCACCTTTCTCTATATAAGTTTCCTTTATACTCACCTGTGTGTCTATATCATTTTAACTGCCTGTCTGAACAAGACCTTTTATGGATTATGGGCATGATGAATCAAATCGAAATCTTTCTTCTCTACCCCTAAACCCCAAGTTGGAAAAGAAAACAAAAAATATTCACCTAACATTTTTCATCTGGAGCCTGCATGAAACCACAGTATGAAGCTCCAAAGGCTGAATTGTGAGTTTTTGGAAACCTGCCTTCAGAAACATGTTTATGGTGCACAATAACATGCTTTTGAACTGATTTATGATGATGAATGAATGAATGAGTGACTGATGAGAATGAATATGCAGTTTATTAGCCTCTTTGATATCTAAATCATTAAATGTATAGATATTCATGCATATATTTTGTGCATATAAAAAGCACATTTTTGTTTTACTGCTGTCGTTCATTTCATTTGGCAAGTTATACCGATTTTTAAAAAAAAAAAATTCTGATTTTCATTATACGCCTGTTTGTTCTTAAAATGTTAATAACCGAAATAGCCCTAGATAATAAAATCTCACAATGTAGCCCTTGTGTCACTGATTAAACAGAAAATGAAGCAGAACACATCCTTCAAGTAAATGTTCTTCACTGCACAATAATTCATCCAAAGCTTCCACAGATTTTTAGCATACTTTGAAGAAATTAGATACAGTCTGTAATTCATCAAAGGTGTACAGCGTGAGATAAAATGAAAGATTCTAGAAGGATTTCGCCTGAGGTTTTAAGCAGAAAGGATTGTTTCATAAAAGCCTTAATTTTATGTGCGCTCGGAATTGAAACCCCTTTAATGTTGTAAATGAGTAATTCATTTTTCCTGTTGAAATAAACTGGAAATTGAATTTGAAGCAATAAATACATTTGTTGAGAATAATGCTGCAGTTCTTCATGAAAGTATTTTCTGAATATTCCAGAAACAGACCCTTTCTAAGAGTTTAGACGCTCTCTCTCAGCAGGAGGTAGATTTGATAAGCTTTACAGATGACAGGGGCAATAAATTACGGGTCTTTACAAGGTAAAGCTGGCAAGGTTTTCCACAAAGAGCCGCAACTGAAGTACAGACGTGGAGTTATGTTCAAGATCTGCCACTGGGCACATTCAGAGTGACATCCATTGTAATTGTAATTACACACTTCACATATGTCGAGTGTTTTATCGACATAGCAATGAGTTTACCTGTACACATTTCAGAAATGAAAAAGTCTTAGTATGTGAACAGGACCATGAACCTGTGTTGGTTTATTTTAGAAACATATGAATACCTATAAATGCATATACTAAACCAACAAAATATTATCATGTACTGTATTGATTATATGTTATATTTTGCAGGGGTTTTCAAACTTTTTAATGCCAAGAACCCCTAAATCTATTGCCCTTACCTTTACTAATTTTCATGTATAAATTATATATTTCTGTGGGGGGAAATATATTATATTATATTATATTATAAGTTTATATATTACATCAAGCTTTTTCCTAAATAAAAATATCTGGCTAAAAATAATTGTCATTGCACAAAAATAAATTATTAAAGTATTATCTGGCATAAAATAATCATGAATAATCTCTGACCAGTTTTTAGAAATCAGAATGAAACATATTAAATAAAAAAATCTTAAATTGTGCGAGCGCATGTTAAAAAAATAAGAAACTTAATAATTAAACTTTTCATCTCTAATAATACATTTTGTTAAAAAAAAAAAAAAACTATTTTGCGTACTTCTGCATCCTCTTGCAGACCACTATGCCAGGAAGTTTGAAAATATGTTTAATAACTAATTTTTTGATAAAACTGAATGTGATTTCTTTTTCTTTTTCAGTTCCCTATTTCTGTCAGTAAGGGGCGCCACCGTAATGCCCTATTATTTTTGAGTAAATCGCTTTGCTATTGGCTCAAAAAAGTACAACACCATGGAGGCCTAAACACTTGCAAGTGATATTTCAGACTATTTTACACACATGTAGATTGCTACAACAATGTGTTCATGAAAAGCTTAATTTTGATGGGGCACTAAACAAAAACATTGGAGAATTTCTCTCGGAAGGGGAAGTTACTGAGATCACAGACCCTATGTATTACAATTTTTAGTTGTTCCTTGAGGAAGGTACTAAATCCCTGTTTTTATCACTCTGGATAAAAACATTCATCAAGGTTTTGGTACTAATTTTATAAGATTAATGATAGCAATAATGCAAAAAAATCTAATGAACTATCATGTGCACACGGCATGTTAATGAGTTTGCATATAACTACATTCTTGTGGATCTGTTTATAAATGACTGACAGCTGACACTAACAGGACATTCCGGTGAACCAAAAGGTGTGCCAGCTTGGGGTGTCAGATTCCCATCAGCCCATCCTGACAGTAATTCATGTGGAGCTGCAGAGTTTAAGAGGCTCTTGCTGAACACTTTTGTTAAACACAACAACACGCACACATGAAACACGTATCATACAAAGGGTATTCCTATTTTACAGCATACTTCATTTTTTTTCTTATAATTATGAAAATTTTCCTTTGCATCATCTTGAACAAGATGGATAGTATGGCTGAATCACCTCCATGATAACTGTTTTTTTTTTTACTTATTTAAATATAAAACATAAACAGGATCATTCAAATGCAGAATGGCTAATATAAATACTAATACATATACTAAATAAAGGTCCCAAAAGGTTTTTTTTTTTTTTGGCATTAATGCCACAGAAGAACCATTTTTGGTTTCCCAAAGAACCTTTCAGTGAACAATTCTAAAAGGAATATTTTTTTAGTTCCTTTCTTACTGTAAAGAACATTTTAATAATCTAAAGAACCTTTTTCACTGTAAAGAACCTTTTGTGCAATAGAAAGTTTCCATGGATGTTAAAAGTTCTCCATTGAACTATAGATGCCAATAAAGAACATTTATGTTTAGGAGTGTATGGTGGAAGCAATAATTTCCACTATTTCCACCTAATTAAATTTAAGTATATAGATTTAAACTGAAGTGATACAGAATTAGAAGATTTGAAAAAAAAAAAGTAACTATTTCACTACAAAAATACTTTAGTTTTCTATGAACGTGTGCATTTTGCTATAAATCACATCTCAGTTAAGAAAATAATTACATGAGGATGCATCACTAGTTACAGTTGAACATTTGAGGAGTGAAAAAATTGCACTACAAGGTCAAAGGTCAGATTTTTCATCATGTCACACCTGGTAAGCACAAGGCACAGATGGACTGGTGGTCATAGAAACAGGATGTTGTTGGCACAACTAAGTGGGTGGTGCTATGTGTAAAGTGGGCGTGGTTAATGTACACAGTATGTCACACCCATGAATTGAAAAACAGATTTTTTTTTTTTTTTACAAAAAAATCCGTCAAAGCAATGTTATATCTGCCTGATGTTATACACACCTCTTATATTGCAATCATTATTTTTGTAAATTATAATTGACTGTGACAGTTATTGGACTTTTCACACATTTCAATTTTGTGCTAATCTATGACCAGCACTACTTAGTACTTTTACACTCAATCGTTTGTCACATAAATTGCAAAACTGGTCACAAATCTGCTGCAAATGCTACTTCACACGACACTCAACGTTTTGCATCTACACTATCCTCAGTATCCTCTAACTGTAGGCAATGTAAAATCAATAAGCTCTTAACAGGCCAGCTAGGCTTATTTCCCAGCCTCATCCATGACAAACGAGGCTGTGCTAATTGATCGGCACAGCCTTCACAATGTTCTGTGCGTGCCACTCATCGAATCATCCTTTAACATGCACAGTGAACATGTAGGGTTGATCACTACATCTGCTGCATTGAGCCAGCTCTTAACACATCAAATCACGTCCATGAATCATCTTCATGGGACAAACTGCCAATACTGAAGGTAGTATATGGGAGGCAGATCATTATGACAGAGTAGATGATGACGGACAGATGCACAGGCTAATTTTAGCACAAGTCTCAACTTGTCACATGAGTCTTATGCTGTAACACGTACATTTTGTGTGACGAAGGAATTGTGACTGAGAGGATTGTGACTGCTAAGGTTTTATAAAAAAAAATCACCAGAATCCATAATTTACCTAAAATTGTTTTAAAAAAATGAGAGCAAATTTCACCTGAATCAATTGACCTACTGTTAGCAGACAGCAGTGTTGTGCAAAATTCAGAATTGGTCACCTTTTATTTCATCTATCTATCTGTCTGTCTGTCTGTCTGATTTATTGTTCTATCTATCTGTCCGTCCGTCCGTCTGTCTGTCTGTTTTATTCTTCTATCTGTCTATCTGTTTTATTGTTCTATCATTAACAACATTGTATATGTAAGAATAATTCTGCCTTTAGTTAAAAAATTACAATTAAATGAATTTCTACTACCTTGCACTCAAAATTTGAATTTTAATTCTGCATATTATTTTCTACCTTAATTCAAATTCAAATTGTAAAAATCTGTGCAAACATTTTAATTGGAATTTAAAAGGTGTTCTCAGTTCAGAATGGCACAATGATAAAGATATCAGCATCTCAGGTGTCTGCACATTGTTATACCAAAAAGCACTGAAATTTTCCCAGATTGTGAATGAAGAGGGCTTAATATCCTAGGAACAGAAGAATGAAAGTGTTGTACTTCCACACAGATGTGGAATACATCTTATTTGTTGTACTTGCAGTAAGAGAATCGTACACAGGTTTGTTTTGCTAATTTATGATGACAGTTGTTCTGTTATTGTATCCCTCTTTTATGGATAACAGTACAGACAATGAGTGTGTGTGTGTGTGTGTGTGTGTGTGTCTGTGGTTTTTTTGGCTTTAGAAAAAGAAAACCTTTTGAGCCCACAGACCAGCTGCTCATTTCTGGCCAGAGAGGGAGAGAGAAAAAGAGACAGATGGGGGAGGGAAACACTTGGTTACAGCTTCTTGTAAATAAGGCTCATCCCGTCCTTTTGATGTTACACATTCACACACACATGGACACAAACGGACATCTGAACATTATGTACACTCACTACATGAACTAATATCTAATGCAGGACTCATGTGACAGGTTTGTTGGGGATCCAGCAGCTTCAAACCTCCCAACTGCTGCGTTCAGGAAATATCTAGCCACTTCATAACAGCACAATAATAATAATAATACACAAAAACCACATAATCAATAGAACAAATGCCTTGATTCTTTCCACAACCATCCCCCACAAACCTTTTCTCACAGACATCAGCTTCATCCGTGTCAGAGCAGTGAGCAAGTGCTTTCCCGAGGAGCTGCTGCTGCTGTTTTTTTAATGGGCTGAGAGGGATGTGAAGAGCCCGAGCAGTCATTCAAAGTATTATTACACTCCTGGGCTGCGTACTGCCTGCTTGGCCCCCTTGCTGAGGTCGTGGAAGATGGATGGCTCGCTGGAGCAGCAATTAATAATGTTTTTACAAGAGCAATGGAGGCGTGCACGAGCCACGGATGGATTGGGCAGAGTATTGAAATGTGCAGGTGAATTGATTGGCCCTTCGGATTTCCTGTAGAAATCATTTGGATTAATTGAAAGCACTGGGGAGGAGGAGGGAAGGTGTGGGCCATGTATTGATTTATAGGTCTCACTCAGAAGAAGAAGAAGAGTAAGAAAAAATGGCCACCTTGCTCCTGGAGACAGGATGAGGTGGTTTCAGGCTGGCTGCCATTCAACATTTATTGGTTTGTTGTTAGCATGGAAACTCATTCATGGCAACAGGATGGAGATTCAAGTATTTCATCAAGTATCAGAATAGTCCACTCAAATACTGCTCATGAGCTCATCTTCCTTCCTTTACAGTTTTCTTCATTTGCAGTCACATTTGCACACTAAGGCCAGTGCTGACCAGATGTACCATCACAACAGAGCTTCTTTGAACAATTTTTAGTTAGTTACTCAATACTGCCCCCTGTAATGTCTATGTGCTACTGTAAGTCTCAAATGTTGGCCACTACAGTGTTATCATTACTTCTATATCTTATTCATCTATTGCCCTAACTTAAATATGCATGCTTTATATATTTATAATCCTATAAAGGCAACAAAATATTACATAAATAGAACTAATTCAAAATAGAACTAATGTACCTGATTCATTAACATGATTTGTACAAGATTAAGCCTTGTGTAAAAGTCGTTTTTGTTCTATTTTGTTAATAAAAATATATTCATTTAATTTACAGAAACTTTTTTTTATATGTAAAGCAAGAATAAATAAAAAATCATCAGAGCAGATGAATAAAGGTTTTTAAACTGCTGATAAAATTTACTTTTACTCCGTACAGTAAACACGAGTGAATCTTTGCCATCTCTAGCAGACAATGTGATGAGGCAAGTTAAAGAATAAACTACACTGGCACCAGCTTTTGTTAATAAATGCATCTAATGTTTGCTCACTAAGCTAAGTGCAAAATAGGATCTGCCTATTCATCCTGTTCTTTTGGAGATAAGAATGTTCCATTTGCCATATAGGTCCTGAAAATAAACAAACATCAAACAGATCCATTTTTATAGAGGTACATGTTATATAAATATGCTTTTAAGGCTTTGCATTTTCCCTTCACCTCTTGATCCAGGGGGCAGCATTGCCTCCTAAATATACCAACAACAAGCCCTTGTTTTAGAACTAGTTTATCACAATTTATAACAATATAAAATTATGTGTGACTGGTTTTTATACACATGTACAAGTGTGAAATTTTGTTTTTTATTATATTTATTATTATTATGAGTTTACTTGTATAGGGACAGTACAAAAACATAATCCTAGGTAAAACACCAAAAAGACATGCAAATTTGCATTCCATGTCCCTACAAAAGCTTGAAAAGAAAATGAACTATAATAATAATTATAATAAAATAATAATAATAACAAACACTGCCATTCAAAAGTTTTTCAAAATAAATTTAATTTTTTATATTTTGAAAGGATGGATTGAATTGATCAAATTACAGTACAGGCATTCATAATGTTACAAGATTTCAGTTTCAAATAAATACTGAAAAAAGTGTCACGATTTCCACAAAAATATTCAGCAGCACAACCATTTTCAACTGCGATAATAAAGAGACATCAGCATATTAGAATGATTTCTGAAGGATCATGTGACACTGAAGACTGGAGTAATTCTGCTGAAGATTCAGCTTTGCCAAGAAATAAATTATATTTTAAAATAGATTTAAATAGAAAAGAGTTATGTTAAATTGTAATAATATTTCACAATATTACTGTTTTTATGCAGTCGTTTTCTACGCACTAACATTTTTTACTAAAATGTGCATCTTTCCAAGAAAGGCCTAGGCAAAACTAGGCTGTGTGGATCTCAAGCCCCATTGCTTCACCAAAATCTCAGAAGACTAAGGGAAAAGATGTGAAATGAAGGATCTTAAAAGGTCTTCTTGAAAGTGATAGTTTGTTCTGATGACTAAATTGTGCAGAAACCTCAAATTTCAAGAACTCAAAAAGTTTGTCTTTTTCTGTGCTAACTTACTAGACTACATACATGCCTTGTGTTATTCTCATTTTTGGAAAAATACATCAGCACACACTGTATATCAGTCTGTTGGTCAAAATCACCATCTACCCTAGCTTTCCCAAAGCCAAGGGACAGTGATTGCATGAATGAGGGTGGTTGTGAGCAGAGGGTGGTGGGACGTGATGCCCAGAGGCAGGCACTGGTTATGGCCAGCTGCCTGTCTGTAAAGAAAGCGGGTGACGCTGAAGCAGGCAGGAGCAGTGCTCTCCGGTTACAGTACCTGTCTATAAAAACCACTCCCGTGTCCAGCATCCCTCTCCTTCCAGACCCCCCAGGGTTCCCCCCGAAAAGTACCAACGATGAAAGCCATGTCTTGGGTTGCAGCCTCTACAAACCTTGCCTGTTTATGAGCCCTCGTTTGATGTCTGCGCCTGGTTAAGGGGCGCTCGCACCCAAATACGGGTGAGTTGCGCCTGGGTGGTGCGTGGAAATGTGCACAGAGACGCTTTAACTCATGGGAGGGCCTTTAAACATATCACTCAGCATTACAATAGCACTGTTTTTCCAAATTTTGATGTGCAAGGTTTGGCCAGTAGCTCAATCATATGGATTAGAAGACAGTTCTATGGAGATTATCTTCCTTTCAGAATGTCTTCATACCGTACAGCCATGAGTTACAGCATGAGCAGTTGCTAAACAGAAGCTCTGTGTGATGTAGTCTCAGATGTGTGTGTTTCCTAAGGGTTAAGATCATCTCTTTGCACCCAGCGCACCAGCTCAAGCCCTGTTAAAATATCTCACATTCCCCATGACATTCAAGAAGCTGCTGAAGGACTCTGAGTCAGTGGAGTTAAAGATCGGGCTCTTGTGTAGTTCCAGTGAAGGCGGTTTATTGCAGATTTCTTTACTGCACGCTGGTGCACACCTTTTTTTACAACGCAGAGAGAAGGCTTAACGGTTGGGGAACGAGTAATAAGTGGCATGTGAATGATGCAGGTCGGTCTGAATGAGCTCCCTCTGATGCTGTTTACAAGAGCTGAGCCTTTTTTAAGACTCTTCCCCAACCGCAAAAAGTCAGATCGCCCTCTTGCTTAATTACTATCAGGGTGTATGATTTTTACGGGCAGGCCAATCACAATTCAATTCAATCCTGCCTCTTTTATTTTGACAGCTTTAGGAAAGCATAGCCGGGTTATTTATTTATTTACTTACTTAGTTGGTCATCTGAAATTATTCTTTTTTTTTTTCTGTCAGATCCTCACCAGCAAGGACGACAAAGTAGAAATACAGAATATGCATATTTATTGTCTTTGTATTATTTTTTTAGTCTGTCAGACTCTTTTATTCAACGTTCAAATGAGGAATGTCACAAACAATTTTTCATCAGTCAACAATATTTGCAGTATACAAATCAAATTTCAAGCTCAAGCAAAAGCAGAATTCTGTCATTTACTCACCCTCATGTCTTTCAAAACCTGTTTGACTTATTCCGCAGAACACCAAAGAAGATATTTTGAAGAATGTTGGTAAGAAAACAATTTTAGTCATAATTGACTTCTATTTAATGGACAAAAACAAACAAACAAAAAAAGTTTTAGGTGTTTCTTAAAATATCTGCAAAGAAAATAAAGTCATACAGGCTTGGAATGATGTGAGTTTGAGTAAATGATTACAGAATTACAGTCATATTTGGGTGAACTATTTCTTTAACTGAAACATAATTTCTTTTGTTTTGTACGTTTAAAAATAAAGGTTCCAAAATGGTTTTATAGTCTGATGTCATTGGAGCTTTTTCTCTTTTAGAAACTATTACACTGATCTGAAGAACATAAAGAGCCATTAAGAACTTTTTTAATCTTCATAAAACAATTTTAGCTGAAGAACTGAAGAATCCTGTGCCATTAAAAATGCTTCTTTACTGAACCCTAAGAATCTTTTTGATTTTTTTGAAATTGATTTCTTTTTAAAGAATTTTTAAGTTGTAGCAATGTTGTAGTAAGTAACAGTATTTACTAAAGTGTTCTGGTGTTGAAAGAATGCAGATGTGCAAGAACCAGTTATAAAAATGAATGTCATGAAAATAATTTGTTCCAGAATTTTTACGCATTGATTGTGCTGTACTAGATGTTACAATTTCTATCAGGTAAAAGACATGGAATGAAACCTAAGATAGTGTCCCATTTTTTAGAAAAAAACAAACAAACAAATAATTATTTTGTCAACAAATAAGGATATTTATTTATTTATTGTTTGTTGTGTATTGTTTGTTTGTTTATTATCAGACAGACAGCAGCATAATAGGATAGGGCAGCTGCTGTTATAAAAAGGCTTTATCTTCACAATTACAACATTGTGGGGCATCTTATCAGGCATTAAAATCCCCGTCAGGATGTGTTGCCACTATGGATAGCTTGTGAGGCAGGACTAACCCTTAACCTTGCCCCAAACTAAAGTATTAAAATAATGTGTTTGTAATATGGGAAGGAAACGAGGGGTAGATCATATTTTCAGGACACTCTGGCTCACTGTGAAAAGTCTCAATGGTCTTTTTGTAATTATACTGCAATTTGTGGGAATAATTATATAGTCTGATAATGATCTCAGTCATCCAAACATGCTTGCAAGGAACCGGATTCCCTGTGTGCTGTTGACCAGTAGGTGGCATGAGAGACAGAGTGCATAAGGGACAGGGCTTTTGGGTTTGCTGTATTTTTTAACCAGCATTATATAAACCAGAGAATTCAGCTATTACCATAATTTTTCGAGCAGTAAGGTATATCTCTGAAAAATAATTACACTGATTATTTAAAAATCAGCACTTAATTAAGCTTTGATCTGGCCTGATATTAAAGACATTCCTGTCACAGTTGAGGTAAAATTTTTGTAGAGTACTAAAATTAAATAGTATTATTATACCTATTGCTAAAAACTCAAAGAAGAACGTCAAAATATGTCTGCAGGGATAAATAGGCTCCACTAATACCTAACAAATAGCAGTTTTTTAAGACCAGCACTGCTAAATAAACCAAATCACAAAAAAAGCTAGAAACATGCATATTTGGATCATTTGAAAAAACTAAATAAAAAAAATGTACATACTTTTTTTAATTTATTTTTTTTATTTATTCCTAATCTGTAAATATGATCTGGGAAGACAAAACAATCCTTAGCAAATACAAGTCCACTGACCACAATCTAGCCAAAGGCAGACATAGGCAAAATAGGCTTCTAGGGGGACTGTGCTTGAGTCATGGTTGATACAAAGACACACTTTTTCATTCACTATAATAAACGAAAAACAAATACCTTGAAAAAAGTGTACTACTTCATTCCACATTTTCCTAAACAAACTGAAACCAGTCATTTGCCACAGCAATTTAATATTTATTGTGTGTATAGGTCTTAACGTCTACTTCATTTGGGTCTATTGTATTTTTTATTATAAATGATCTTATTATTTTCATTAACAGTACTGAGAACCATTGTTAATATTTTCTTTACAACCTTTTTGTGTCATCATGCTTTGGCAATATTGTATGCATAACACTCATGCATGTAAATCCTATACTGAAATTAAATTTAAAAAATACATGAGTTCTCATAATGGATCTACCAAAAAATGTGAAGTTTATATGGAATTTTCAAATGCTTTATAAATTTAATTGTAATGCACAAACAGTACATGCACTCTCAAACTACAGTCAGGTCCATAAATATTGGGACATCGACACAATTCTAACATTTTTGGCTCTATACACCACCACAATGGATTTCAAATGAAACAAAC
>JAFVLL020013382.1:0-37962 GCA_021397915.2 Tor tambroides | reverse complement strand
TGTTTTGGGGTTCAAGGGGCCGGCCCCCCCCCCCCCAACTAAGTGTCTAATAATAGCAAAATAGATGTATGCCATACCATAGAAATGACTATTTAAAATAATTCAGCCTGTTTAAAAGGTCTTAGTGCTTTGTAGGTTTTTAACTGTCCTTTATTTGTTCACATACCAGTGGTTTTGGACTTTGTACTGTTTATTTACTAACTGCTGGTACTTCACAGCAGCTGTTGTGTTGCTTTAACAGTATTTATTTATTTATTTCAAATGTGCAATTAATTTCTTAATGTATAAAGCATTTTAATTTGCAAATAATTACTGAGTGCACATAAATTGACAAAGGCTGTAAACCAGAGATCTACGTGTTAACCCACTAAACATATCAATTATTAACTTAAGTCAATTGTGCAAGTCACTTAATTATTCAGAGACGCACAATTATCCTAATTCACTCAATTCCACGTGAATAGCCAAATGCACAAGAGAAGGTCATCTTATCTCCTCGAGCAGCACTTCACTAACTGTAAACGCGTTCTCATCGCGCGTATTCCACATTCTGCTGGATCACTTGTATGTTCACATAGCTATTATTTATTTGGAGAATAATCGATAGGTTCGCCTATTTGTAAAAACAGTGTGCTCTGGGTTAAAAGCGGAGCTGAGCTTAAGGAACCGCCCTAAAGCCGGTGTGGAAACGTGATCTAACACGCGGCTGTGAATCTCGTGCTAGCTCATTCGCACTGCAGACTGTCGCGCAGGCTTTTCTGATCTAAGTGAGGAGCTGCGACTCTTAAAATTACCCTTAGGCCCCAAGGGCAAAGAGTCATATATACATCATCTACTGCCAATATTTAATATCACTGTAACCCCGGTGCCATTTCGGACTTTCAAAATGGGGAAAAGGCTCTCGACATGGACGCTTCTAGCGGTCTTTTCTCTGCTGATAGTGAAAGGTAAGCGCTGCGCCCCTCTTTGTTGAACCCGGTGCCATGCCTACTTCATCATTTTTGTCGGCACCGTAGGCAAGCATTGATTTAAAGACTTTAGACTTTGACTTTAATATAGCCTCCATTTTTATGGAAAACACTGGGTGCAGGAACCACATAAATCACCGTGTTTGAGTTGCGTTTTAACATCTGTCTGGGTCTGGATCATCTGTCTGGGTCGAGCCATTGCTACGGCGCTGTGCATGACATGCTGAGGCTCAACAAATGATGTTCATCTAAATACGAAAAAATAAATGAAGTTTATTGCGTGGTGAGACATTTTAAATCTGAACGTTAGGCATATTAATGAGGATGGAAAGAATATTACTGCTCTTAGCTGTTGAATATTCAAAGTGCATCACTAATATTAACCTATTTTTGTTTGTTATTTTGTTTCCCCTCGCGCAAAGATGTACTTAGGACTATTTAAGATATTGCTATGAATAAATTTGGTTCTTTATTGAACAATGTGTATCATATTTAAACATCAGCCTTTGGGGTGTCTTTTGATTATGCTTCGCTTATTTCATCGTAATGTATTTTAAATTAAAATTATATTAATATTATGCCATAACTTGTAATATTTTACCAGTTATTAGTGTTTTGCAGCCCTCATTTAATAGAAAATTGAATGCTTCATTTACGTTATCTAACAGCATTAATCATGTTTTATATCTTGGCTTGAAAGAAAATCGAAACAGTACTGTTCAGTTCTGCTTGAAATTAAAAGTATTCACAGAACAATATAATTTCCACCTAGTCTCCTCATCCTAACACGGTACAGGTAGCCTACGTTGGAAGGCTTGGAGTCAGAGCGCATGCGCATACGAAGCCACAATGCGCCCAGGTACAGCATAGGAGTTTGGAATTTTTTGGAGACTGCGGAAGATAGGAAGATACCATCATTTTACGACAGGGGTAACGGTCTGTTGGTGTGAGGCACACATGAGTTCAATGTCAATGATTCCATGCATGTGGTATGAGCAAAATCATGTAGGCATATGAAAAAAATCACATCCTTTTCTGAAAAAGACTACTTTGAATACTGTTTAGAAGCACGGATGGTGTTCCCTCCACGCTGTATTGTATAAAAATCCCCTTACCTAACCCACCACTGAAATGAATGAGGAAAGCCAGCGTCTGCAGTTCTGGCAGAGGTAAACTGCTCCTCCCCCTTTTCCTGTCAGCCACACCCCGCTGTTGTATATGTAATTAGATACATGTTTACACTCCCTTACCTGAAAACTCATCCTATATTTATGAGCATATAGTTTTACCACTTTTTTAGGTGTTAGGTTCATGTTTTAATTATATATTTGTCAATAATCTATAAATATCTGAATAACCAATTAAACCCAAAATTAAAACATATTACCTAATGTACTGTATTTAAGCCCGTAGGTATCTATTGTGAAAGAGAAAAACATCAGATAGATTAACTGCTGTCACATGATGTATTGATCACATAACAGTGGGCCAATGCTGAGCTGGCTTTGGCAGCTCTGCATGAGGGGTAGCTGTTGCTTTTAGCTTTTAGCTAAACCTAATGTGCACTAAGACAAACTATAACTGAACAAGGGGAAAAAAAAGAGGAATTTAGAAAAAGACGCTGGGATAGACAGATTAACAGAGACAGATCAAGAAATATAGAAGTTTAAGACTAACCCCAGTGGAGTGTTGCACTACATTATCTGTGACCCAGTGCTAAAAATATATGGCAGACATTCATTGCATAAGACATGGAGAGTTGAGTCTGGCTTATTACAGAAGAAATGATTTAGAAATGTACTACCAAAAATGACACATGGGGAAAGAATCTTTGCAGAAACATCTTTGTTGTGTAGGACATAAGCACAAAAGATCCTTTGTCCCTTTGTGCTTGAAGAATGCATTTGTAAGCTGTCATTTTCTTGTCTTTGTTAAAATCCAGGAATGCAGCAGCACTACTGTGGAATTTGTATCATAAAGAGTCTTTAGTAAAGCTGGCGATCACATCCAGTTTTAGCATTAGCATCCATCCATCATCTGAGATTTTTATTATGGTACCACAAACTGCCAGTATTGCAGTCAAATAAGAATATCACAGGACTTGGATGATCTGTGTAAACAAAATTATGCATTTATATGTAAGCAATAAGGTACAAGACATCACACACACATCAATGTATCTCCCATATGAGAAGGCTTTCTTTGACAGCAGAAAGGGTGTGGGCTCAAAATGAAAGGTAAATGACGTAACATAATGCCAGAAGGGGTTACTTATGATTCATTACATAAATTTAGCTGAAACACATAATACATGGAATGGTTTTGATGCTATATTAATTGTTTATGTTGCTAAGGGTGTTGCACAGTGGTAATCAGAACTGCTGGGTGAAGCGGTCATAACTGTGCTTTATTGTGAATAAAACACAGCTGTTGATCAATCAGAATCAAGGACTGGAACTAACTGTTTTATAATTATTTTTATGTATATGTGTAGTGTGTGTTCAGGCATGATTTACATAAATACAAATTACATGCTCGTTCATGATTTGAATGCTCATTTAGTGTTTGCTTATGCATAAGCTGCACAAATATTTTGTGAATGTTTCTTATTTTGTGTTTTGTAGGAATAAGTCAGGATCTGAACTTGGCAGATGCATTTGACGATGATGAACCAAGTGAGTTTGACAATTATGATGATGTAACCATGGATGACAGCAGTATAGGGATTTGTAATACTGTACAAAACTACCTGACACTGTACAAAAACATCCTGTTCTTTTTACAGAAAAAGCTGTGGTTGGCAGAATAATTCTGTAAAAATACAGCAAAATGTAAACATATTTACAAAAATTTTAGTTTAAAACTGAAATTTACAAAAAAATGAATGTTTAAAATGTTCACTGTAAACTATAAGATTACTTGTTCTTTTTCACTTCCACTGTACATTTAACAGTATTTTACTATAAAATTACATTAATTGTAAGGTTAGATCTATTACAGTTTTTCACCGTAGTAAGTTAACTTACCAGTAACCGATTAACAAGTTTTTACTGTAGCATTTTTAGTCTGCTACACTGTATACAAAAATATTTTTTAGTGTACTGTCAGATTTTATTTTGTATATTAAATTAACTTTTTTTTTTAATTTTCCAGCTTCCGCACCACCTAAAGTAGACCCAGCAGGTGGTGCAGGAGGAGCAGGTGAGGGTAATATTAATAGCACTGTAATAAGCAGAGCAAATGCTGTTAAATGAGCCTTTCAAAATTAAATGATGCGATCATTTATCACCTGATATGACTTGATAACAATTAAAGGAATTTAATACATTATTTAAAATAAAGTGAAAAAAAAAAAATGATGTTAATTTGTTCAACAGTGAAACCCACTCTTAAACCTGTTAAGCCCACAGTCAAGGAACCAGCCAAGCCCAAGCCCAAAGAAACAGGTGAGAGGCACTTAATGTATCCCAAATGCTTGTTCTGCTTGAGATGAACATAAAGCAAATCTCCCTACTAACTTCTTCAATAACCACTGGAGCTATTAACGTTTTTGAGTGCTAAAACATAGTTTTTGTCTTGTGTTATGATGAGTCAGCAGGATTTACCCTGACAGAAAGCTTTTACAGCTCATATATTTATCTAAAAACATTTTTTTTAACACTGAAGAATGTATACTGTAAGAAAAATACTTACTACTATCCAATATTTTGGTGCTTACTAATCAGTCTTCGTCTTAGGTTTGAATACCCAACACCCTCTATATGTCAAATGCTTTACAATACTAACGTATTAACTAACCTCCACTAACAGAAGAGACATTCACTGATTTGTTTGATGCCACCATTCGGCCGGGCCTGTTGCCCCGAACACCCCCTAGTCCTCTTCGAACCTCTGTTCCCCCTCGGAAAACCCAGTCTGGTTTGTACCGTGCTGTTAGTTTGTAGAACCGTTCATCGTGTTTGTGTCCGTGTTTTTTGTCATGTAGATATGTGTATTCAAGTTTAAAAGTGGGATGAAAGGCCAAAATGATTAGATATATTGTTTAACAGTGTTCACTTTCTTCCATTCAGATATAACAGAAAGCACTAATAATGCATTAAAAACATGCTTTAGCATCTAGTCTTGTGATGTAAATTATAGCTTAATAGAATTACGGCAGCTAGAATAAGTCATGACTACAAGCACAGATTTTGGATGTCAACTTCAAGTTCTTCTATAAACTTATACATGCGTGTCTTACACCCCAGTATCACAGCACATTATAATCACATCCTTTACATCACTGTCATCTTGTCTAGTGAGAATGTGTGTTCTATCTTCACTGCATAAAATTGAAAGCATTTATAAGCTTTGTTTTGTTTCAAACATTCACATCTTGTATTACACACAAACCATCTGTTTTTCATTGTCACTTAGCCATATTAAAATAACAATTTTAATTTTTTAAAATTACATTTTTTTAATTTGTTATGTAGTGAGTAATTCTTTTGGCTGACAGATTTTGGGGACTTGGATCTTGAAGATGCCCTGAACCCCGACAATGACATCAGAGGAAAGGGCAAAGACTCTGGCAAAGGCGGTAGGTATTTTTCTGTTTACCCACTTTTACCTTTCTCCATATTTCATTTTTTCCAATTTAGTGGTTCAGTCAGAAATCTTTAACAGGAATAATGTAACCTTCTGCAGAGCAGAATCCACCTCTGGATAAAACTAGCTGAGTTGTAATATAAGAACTCATTCTGATGAATGATTTAGGCCTAAATAAACTGCTTCATCACAGCAGACTTTGTTCTTCATTCTGAAGAGAAAAGGAAATGGTGAGCTGAAATAAAACTTCTCCACTCATGACACTGTTTCTCCAAAAAGAGATAAGAAAGCACAAAAATAGTGCAGAGTAAAAAAGATGAAGGGCCCTCTGTTTCCTATCAAAACATCACATATTGTGCATCATTATCCATAAGTATGTGTAATCTTGAAGGTAATCAAAGGTATAGCCAAAGGAATCACACAATAAAGTCAATAATATCGCCCTTACAGTCTATCACTGGGAAACTTAGGCTACTATGTTGCTAGTCATGGATTAACCCAAGCTAGCCAGGCTTGATGGCATCTCCTGTCCCTGCCAGATAAAGACCTCGGAGGAGGGGGCCGTGATGATGGCAAACCCAATAGCAGAGGTGGAACTGGTGGTAAGAAATAAAGTAACCGCTTGGGAAACCCCTTCTACCACCCTCTCCCTCTCTTCGTCTTCTTGGCTGGAAAAATCACCCTTTGTACCCACAAATCAAAGCTGATCTCACCATTATTAAAATCTAATCGCTGTCTGATTTCAGGTCAAGCCTTTTGAGTACTGAAAGCATTAACCTAGTGATCAGCATGGCTCCTGATCTCTTGCATCCTGACTTTGCATGGATTTTGGTTTAATCAATCAGATTGCTAGTTTCATTGCTTCCTCTAGATTGTATGCAGCAGTAGGGCTGGGTATTGATACAGATTTCATGAATCGATTCCGAATGACAAGCTCTCAATTAGATAACATTCAGTTCCGACCTCGATTTAATTCAATATTTGTTAATTTAGAAATATTTTTTGTCAATGTCAATATTTCAAATATTTGAAACCTATATTTCAGTTTTAAGAAAAAAAAAATTCTCTGAACTAATGCTGTGAACTATACAACCTATACTATATAACCCTTTACGTGCTACTTCACTATTATATTTAACAACAGATTAAATTCAATTGCTATTTATTTTTAGATATAATTGTCAATACTCAAAAGATAAAATAATCATCATCATTTTACATTAAAAACATTGAAAAAAGGATGTCTTTGCTATCTACTTTGGTTGTCAATATGTAATCATCATTAAAACGGTGGCTTTTATCATGAAAATGGGTTTTCACGACAGATTTATACAAATATCTATTACATATTTGCGACATCAGGAACAGGTTAAGTAAAATATAATGAATATTAATGTAGTGCATATATTTATCAAAATATATACCTCTTTAGAGCCATTTCTTGCTAAATAACAAGTTATGGACATTAAGTGGCATTTCCTGAGGTAAATGTTACATCATGACATTGTTTACAAGCTGTTTTAAAGACGTCTTGAAACTCCGAGCGACTGCATGAGACATGATAATGTCTTTCCACCTACCTTTTGATGTCAATTTGTGTTCAATTTGTGCTGTAACTTGTAGTAAAGTGGAAGAGATAATCGGTTTGCTCGCGCTCTTAAAGCCTTGTTCAGACTGTCAGCCCAAATCCGATATGGTGCATATCCGGATGGAATCTGATTCGAATGACTGACTGTCCACACAGTGTATCGCAACTGTTCATATCCGATTTGTGTGTCCATAAGTGCTCTTTCGTTTTATGGAATGTGTGTTGGTTTCTATGGCAATGCCGTTGCGTTTTTTATGCCTACGCTAAAAACAACAATAACAGCAATACAGATGTTGTCTTACGACATGACAACATGTTGTCGTCGTGATTATTCTTCTTGGGAGGCAGTGGTAGGAACGCAGGAAGCTGGAATTTGCTGCCGTGCCGTCACCGCTGGATTCAGCACTCAAAGAGGTGCATATACTAGCAGTGTATTGTCTTTTCAGTTTGACTTGCAGTTCGCAACATCACAAGCTTGTTTTTGCAAAGATATTTATTATGTTTTATACGAAAACAACTTACTTTTTATGTAGTCTCGTGTAGCCAGACCTTCAGACTGACGGCTGAAGGTCTGGAATCCATGGCAGGTTTCATTGGCCAAGGCCAGCCCATGAGGCCGTTTGACCGACATGTCAAACAACCAATCACAGTTCGTTTTGTTCAGCGTCACGTTTCGGGGCGTGGAAATGTCGCCACAATAATAGTGTGTAAAACTCTCGGACATATTTTAAAGATTCTATGCCTCGAACTTTAAATATCTCACATACTTTTGAAAATCCAGTGTTTAGTTGATCCTGATAAGCGCTCGTCGTGTCAACTGTAAACACGACGGCTTTATTCTTTCGTGAGGGGTTCTGGCGTCACGGCATCTTTGTTTCCAGGCGGAACGTTAAAGAACGCGACACACACGTCTCCCGGAAATCCTGTATAATTCAACCAATCCGATGACGACTTCGAAACTCCTGAAGTGTTTCCACTTTTGTGTGCCATATGCATCAGACATTTAGCCAATGTTCCGTGGGCGTGACGTCTGAGGCTGAGACTACTTTTTATGTGGCGTGAGGACGTGAAAAAGCTACACTTAATCTGATCTGACCGGTCAAACTGAAACAGATTTACAGGAATGCGATTTTGAATAGGATTCCAAACCACATATGAAATCTACGGATTTCATGTAGTTCGTTCTAAATGTGATCGGATTTCAATCGGATTTGCACAAAAATCGGTTTTGGGTTGACAGTCTGAACAAAGACCTTAGATGCATTGAACTCATAGACTGTAAAAAAAGAACTGCAAGTCAAGAGTGTATCAGAAGAATGTGCTGTATCTTTGTGCAGGGTAAACAAGAGAGCGCCATCTAGAGGAGAATACTGATAATAATAGGATTCACTTTAATCAAAACCAGTAGTATAGTATATTAAAATTTTGCATAAATAAATACAGAAAAAGTTAGATTCATCTTGAGAGTCAATAATAAATCTTTTTTTTTTTTTTTTGGCCCAGCCCTAGTTGGCCTCTCAACTTTCTGTTTCCTGCAGTATTGTAGTGTTGGGCTTCTCCTCTTTTGGGGTCCCAAAAGCTTCACACTTTGGGTCTCTGATTGAAAGCTGATAGGATTAGTAAACCCAAGACTGAGCCATGCATGAGTACTTTTCATTTTGTCCCCAGGCTAATAGTCTTTTCTAACTTTTCAGGTATTCAGTTCTCAGATGATGACCTTGTGGATGTGGGCAATGATAACTCTTACAAACCTGACAAAGGCAAAGGTGACAAACTTAAACTGCCTGACAGATCTTCACATTGTGGACCATGTCAAATTAAAGTAGGAATGTCATTTGAAATGTTCATATTTCTACAGGTGGAAGAGGTGGAAGCAGTGGCGGAAGCAGTGACAGAAACAGCGGTGGTGATTTGGATCCTGCTGATGACAACTACGGTATGATAGCGTTAAATAGCATTCAGGGCTATTAGAATTCTGTATAGCGTTTGCCAATTTGCTACAGTTAAATCTTTTAATAGTGGCCAATGTGTTCATTCATAGACACAATGGCTGAGACTGGAACCATCGCTGGTATTGTGAGCGCTGTTGCTATGGCTCTGGTTGGTGCAGTGAGCAGCTACATCTCCTACCAGAAGAAGAAGTTGTGCTTCAGCATACAGCGTAAAGACAAACACATTTTCTTTATAATTGTACCACACGGTTTGTATTTTTCCATTCGTTCATTATCACATGCTTTATCTCTCAACAGAGAGTCTAAATGCAGATATGGTGAAAGCAGATGCCCCAGATGCTGTAGTTGCACAGGAGCCACAAGGTATTGACCACATTTATGTTGCATTTATAAGGCAAATGTCTTCATTTAACATTTTTTGGTGACAATTAAAGGGTAAATTTGTAGATTTTTAACCAGCTTTGTATTTGTTACAATGTCGGTAGTATAAGTAATGAACGATGTGTATTATTTTTACTTGCACTAAGATATCACAATTATTTGTCAGCTAAAGTCTGCCAGACAATACTTCCCTATCTTACCAGTGGTGAATTTTATTTTTATTCTCCAATATTTTTTTTTTTTGTAAAATTTTCATTCGTTCTGTTAATTTTTCTAAACAATTGTAGTCTTAGACTGACACTTACTGGCGTGGATGTAGTATGGCGCAAAAAAGTTTTCGGTTACGGATTCCATTGTTTATTCGCTAGTGCATTTATCACCTACAATTTATATTCAATAATAGAAAAACTTTCTTTAATTAAACTTAGTGCACCTTCAATTTAGTCCTGAAATTACAATCTGTTTATATTTTTATGTATACTTGACAGAATGATTAATAATTGTTTTATTTTCCTTCCTACTCCAGTTCAACAAACTCTTCTCCAGCCTCCCAATGCTGAGCCGCCGACAGAGGAAAATGCAGTGTAATCTGAAATGCATCGTCCAAACCGAAGAGGGCCCAGTTCTAAATTGTTATTCTCCAATTTGAATACCACTATTTCCCAGCGCATTTGCACCACAATGCCCTTTTTGAAGTACCAATGTGACTGTTTAAATCTAAACCTTAAACATAGTCTAATAATATTTTTCTCTAATTCTATTTTAACTGTTCACTTGCAACAATGTAGTAAGCCTGTTTGCAATAATATTGCTATGAAATGGAAAACACCTAATAATTTTAGCATGATCTGCTGAGACCCAAGAAATCACACTTGAGGCCCATACAAGAGTCCCACAGACACTGCGCTACAGTCTTTTTGTTTGTCAGTTTAGCTCATCATTCCTATTGTGCACAAATGCATATCAATGAACAGTGATACGAATGATTAATCCAAGGTTTACAAAAACAGCTGATTGGATAATCATAGAAATCTGCTTTTAAAGGTCAAGACTGTTTTCCTTATGCTTTCACAGCAAGACAGGCTTAACAGACCAGTTGCTGTGGAATCTGCAATTGAAAAAAAGATGAAGGATTTGTGAAGGTTTTTTTGTTGTTGTTGTTTTAACATGATCTGTATATATATATGCCTTGCTTTCACAGAGCAATGTGAAAAGATTGTTACACATATATGCAGGTTTTTGTGTCTTAGCTAACTTTTTACTAGTGACATTGTGAGAAAAAAAAAAAAGACGAACAACTGAAGTCAAAAACTAACCAACAGCTGCTTCCTTCTAATTTGCTTTAAAAAATGAAACGATGACTAAAATGGGTTTAACTGTGAAGATGTGTCGACGTGTGTTGATGAAGAAGCCGTGTTGACTGCTTTTGTGCGTGTTAGTTGGATGTCAGTGGTTGCGATTCCTTCTTTTGAGGAATAGTTTGATTCAGCGTGATCAGAATGAGTAGATACATTAGTGTGAAGTAACTTGTGGGTGGAAGTAACCGAAGTTGTGTTTTCATGTTAGCGCAATACTTAATCAGTCTAGTAACTCTTCGTATCGCTAATTCTGATCCATTGCCTTTTGTGGGATTTTAAGGGGTTAATGTGCTTGTATATCGCATACCGTTTCCAAGTTTGTACTCAAACCGTTGTATCAGTGTCTCTCTATTTACACTTGTAGCAGTAAATGTACATAAATGTTTGTGCCCCCCACTCTTTTTGGATTATGGGGAGTAGTTTTTCGCCCTAGCTTAGTGTTTGTATCGTTTGTAGCATGTTTGAGCTTTAGCTTTGAGACTTTTTAGAGACCTGTTACACCCTCGCTAGTTTTGCTATTGCCTTAACGAGTCCCCAGCTGCTTTCCCGTTTTGCTAATTTTCCCCACTTCATTTGCCAAGGGTCTGGCGTTTGTGCCACAGAGCTTGACCAGAGCCCTCATTTCTCTTGATTTGGAAGGCCACCATCTAGAACTAACAAGCAGCGTTAGCAAAACCGGATTAAAAAGCGGCTCGGTCCTTACCATCCTCTCCCCCACTTGAGATGCTCCAGATTTTCCTGTAGCTGTTGTTTTTCACTGTGAATTCAGGTGCACCTTTGTTACCCCCAACCCAAGCCCTTTGCCAATGGTGCTTTCCTTCCCAATGCCTTACCACGCTAACATTAGGGAAGACACGCTAGCTTACTAACACAGCACTAACAGTCACGACCGTTAGTAGGGCTGCCTCACTTGAATGTCTACAAACTAGACGTACTAGGTTACGTACGTTGTTCCAGTTTAAAGGTGTGGTCACATTCTCTGAAATTTCGCGAGCAAAAATGTCCAGCATCAAATGCTGTTTGCTCACGCAAATCACTTTCAAACCACGCGACTTTCTGTTGATTTGTGTGACGAATTTGCGTCGCGAATTCTGTGCGCGGAAATCTTTTGCCCTCGTGCAAAATTCCCGATCACATGGATTCTTGTTGAAATTATGCCTGCAAAAAATTGCCAGACAACCGGTAAGTGTGACCTCACCTTAACACTCTATTGCAGTTTTAACAGATCAGAAATATTGTTAACTCACACGCCCAAGATAAAGTCTTGCGAATGGTAATGATGTCAGAGACATAACGGCGCAGAACGTTGCCTGGTACTTTCCTTTAAAGGCGCATCCTACCAAGGGTTTTGTACAGTAGGGTGAAAATCAACAAAGAGAATGTTAGCTGAATGTAACTCTTTTTACTGCTTTGGCTACCAGAACAATGTAGCTTTTTTGGTGCTACACTTGTTAGAAATGAAGAACACCAAAGATGAAATGTGATGGTTTTGCCTTTTTGCATGTTCTTTGACTTTGGTGTGAGTCTAGTGATCCAGTGGAATGAATTTGAAACAGCTGAGTGAAAGGTACAACAGTCTCAGTTAAGGCAAATGTGGAAATTCACAAGTGTCTTGAACATTTTCGACAACATTGTCACCTGTTTGTGTTGAACTGCTTCCAGATTTGTTGCTTGGACGCATTATGTGACTGTTAAAGCCTCCCTAATTCCTTCAACTGACTATCTACATTTCTGGGTAGTAGTTGTTCATATGGTGGATGTTGCATTTGTAAGGATCTCTGGGCTCTCTCTGGTGTCGTTTGGCCAGTATAGTTGCAATTTTGTCAAAACAAGGGTGTACGCGCTGAACTGTACAGATATGCATGTTTTGGATTCTAGCTGTAGATATTAAAGGTTTTTCTTGTGTACTGGGTTTATTTATTAACTTGAAAAAAATTGTTATTGGGACATATGTTTCTGAAGTGTCTTGATTTGCACTGCCAGTTTAGTTGTTGCATCATGGTGCTACCACAGATCAGACTGTAATGCTGTAGGTTTATCTGTCATTGAATGAATTGAAATTTGGCTTTCATGTGAACCTCAGAAATATTGACTTCCAGCATAAAATCTCAGTTTATTATCAGTGCCTGCTCACTCAAATACAGACTGTGATGAAAACACAATCACTTACACAGATATCAACTGGCAATCCTCTTCCAGACATTTTAATATTCAAATGTACTCAAATTTCACTCTGTATCTCACTGGTTATTCTTGGTGGTAAAAGATCAGCATAAAGAAACCCAGTAATAAACAATTTATCTTGTCTTTGATTCCTTCCTGTTTATTTTTCTTCAAGTCAGGTTGCAAGCTTCTGGAGTCAATTTTTTTTAACAGAAGTAAAAAATGTCTGTGTATAAAGAATAACCAGGGTTGCACAAATATAAAAATACACTCATAAAACAAAAAACAAATACACATATTATTTTTAAAGTGCATTATAATTATTACATACAATTGTTTTTTTTAAAACATTATATGGCATCCCCTGTTCAAATGATCTGAACTATTGATCATCTGTAAAGTCAAAAACACACAGGATTACAATATGGGTGAGATTCACAGATTAAAAAAAAAAAAAATCTTTGCACTTGCTTAAACATGAATTTATATATATCAGATGGTCCCTATTTACCTTGTGTAAACATAAATGTCAGTAGTATGTGAAAGTACAGTAGTAGTGCAGTAGTAGGGTGTGCACATTAAAACCTAATTCCACTTTAATACTAACAAGTGCTACAGAAAAACAAATGCAGTTTGTGGTTTCAAAATGGCAGTATTGCAACAGCAATAGCAATTCTAGTGAAGTAAAATCTAATAAAGTAATGTTAAAACTTAAAACTTGAACACAGGACACAATTTGAACAAGTTGATAGGTGGGGGAACAAGATGTTCATGTAAGATTTTTTAAAGAACTACAAGTGATGTGAAAAGTTAAAAGGTTGGTCTGGTATTGGCACAAAGGCAGACAATGCTGAGGCAGTAAAGAAAAACTATTACACAAAAACAACAGAAAAAGCACAATGTCACAGAAATGCTGTGATTAAAATAGATAAAGACGCTCATATTACTTTGACTACGTACAAATAAATTATTAAAACTTATGTCAACAATTATAAATCAAGTTAAACGCAAGTTAAAATACTGGCCTATTTTTCATAAACTTAATTACGATCAACTTTCCTGGTTATCAGTCTATAAGTGCAGTTCCACACAACTGAAATGAGCCTGAATTGTGTGGGAGACTGTCGTCTTTTTGGGTGTTCATGCAAGTTCACACATGTGTATGTGCTGGGCCTCTGTACATCCTGCCCAAAGCATTATCCAGTGAGACATGACCAATAGATTTATACTTCACATTACTATGTTTACTGTAACCTAGGGCTGTGCAATTAATCGCATGCGATTCTCATGCACATCTCATCAGTAAAGACGGTTCCGTGATTGGCGCTAAATCTCCATCACCTGTTTTCAAATGGAGCGGCAGTTAATACACAGAGCCGTAGTTCACTGAAGCTACGCGATATCGCGTTCAATATCGCAGATGAATCGCATTCGATTATGAACGCGATATCACGTAGCTTGTCAGTGAAGTACGGCTCTGTGTATTAAATGCTGCTCCATTTGAAAACAGGTGATGGAGATTTAGCGCTAATCACGGAGCCAGCTTTACTGATGAGATGCGCATGAGAATCGCATGCAATTAATTGCACAGCCCTACTGTAACCTATAGATTCCTTCCAAACATTCTGTTAATGATGAATTCTCTAATGGGAGTGTTGCATGTGGTACTTTACACAGAGGTGTGTAGAGGTGTACTGCCATGTGAGGGAGAATACGCATGCTCTGATGAAGAGGAGATGGAGCGTGATGAAGATACTTCTTTCTGTAACTCCTCCACCTTCCTCTGTAGCTCGGCACGCAGGTACAGCAGCTCCTTCAGATTCTGGTGCACAGGCATCTGATCAAAAGTCAAAAAGAGCTAGTATCAGTTATAAAACTCTAGTTTTAGTAAACTAGCAGTCACATGCATTGCTTAAGATAATGTGTTAACAACTTTTTGCACCTGTGGTCTCATGCGGGGGTTCCAGCGTACGTAGTATCCAACCCAGGGCTCCAAATGTATGAGACTGGCCAGAGGGTACAGAACATGGTTTTCATAGTCCACATAGAAGGGGTTGGTGAAGTCCTCTGGCTGGCTATTGATGTAGGACCACAAAGACACCGTTTTACTGTTCACTTCCTAAAAAAAAAAAAAAAAAAAAAAGAAAGATTTGAAAATTTCAGCACTGGAACATCGCTAGTCCATCAAAACTACTACTATTCCCCCTCCCAGTGTTGGCACAGTGATACATGCCTTTTCCACTCGCTCCTGTTCGCTGTTGTAAAGGAATGTACCAAACAGGCAGCTGTAGAGGTGATCCAGGATGGTGATGAGGAAGAGCTCATTAAACTCAAAGGCAGTGGGAAACTGAGAACACATTATAAAGACATTGACAGTGAGTTCCAAAACATCAGAATCCATTTAATGGGAATTCATAGGAATTAGGCTTAATGATAAAACACAAACATAACATCTTAAAAATATAAATATGTATTTTACTATAAATGAAAATGTTGGTGCTTAGCAAAAAAGGTGCAGCTCACCTGTCTCATCATTTGCCAAACACAGTCTATGAACTGCACAAATAGAGGCGAGCGCTCAGAGTTTGCATGATTTTCATCTCCATGACCAACACGCTATCACAGAAACAGGTTTGTAAAAGAAATGAATGCTTCTTTTCAGCAAGGACACATTAAAGGGATAGTCATCATTTATTCACCCTCACGTCATTCCAAACCTGTATGAGTTTCTTTCTAATGTTGAACATAGAAGATACTTTGAAGAATGCTGGTAATCAAACAGTAGATGGTCCCCATTGACTTCCATAGTATTTCTTTCCCTACTATGGACGTCAATGGGGACCAACACCAAGTGTTTGGTTCTTCAAAATATTTTCTTTTGTGTTCAACATAAAGTAACTCATACAGGTTTGGAATGACATGAGTGAGAGTAAATGACAGAATTTTCATTTTTGAGGTGAACTATCCCTTTAAATTGTTCAAATGACAATAAATACATTTATAGTTTTACAAAATATTTCTATTTCAAATAAATGCTGTTCTGTTAAACTTTCTATTCAAAGAATCCTGAAAAAAACTATCACAGTTTTCAGAAAAATATTAAGCAGCAAAACCATTTCCAACATTGATAACACAATTACATGCCTGTTTGATTGGCTGAATTCAAGTTTCTACCTCACATATATAGGTACTCTTTCATACTCAGCTTCCCTCACCGCAGCAAACTTGTGTCCGAAGCTGATCCATTCCTTCTCCAGCAACACCTGGAAACCCCTGAGAGTCCTGTAGTATGAATCCAGCATCAGCATGGCCAGAGAGGTGAGCTGAGCTGTGCGGTCCCAGCCGTCACTGCAGTGCACCACCACAGAGCTCTTACTCGACTCAACCTTCTCTGCAATCCGCACCGCACCCGCAAGCAAAAGCTAGAAAGAGAGTCGACTCCTTTAAAAGCATCTAATGGTCTTAAGCCGGGTGCACACTGTACGCCATGATTCGCTGTCTGAGACAAATCTCACAAATCCTTAAAAATTCCTCTGATTCTAGGCCAAAATGTGTAGTCTTCGATCGCTAGTTTGACATGTCCACTGACAGCCGACTAATGACCATTAAAATCAAATTGAACCTTATTGACATCGTCTTCATTTTTTTCTGTTCAAGGCAAGCCATGATCAAAATTAATTCTAGAGACTGCTTTTGTTAGCTTGCCACCAATTAAATTCCACGTGTGAATGCGGCTCACCATCACAGAACGTGTCATGGATTGACGATGTAAAAGTCTGGATGAGTCTTCTTGCGTATGTCCATTTTTAATGAGTCTTGACCATCGTACAGTCCGGCATTAATGACAGCTGAGAACCCCTCAATGTGACTGTAGCTGGGAGCACGTGCATACAGTCTGACAAGCAACAATCTTAAAAATGTGCACCTGGCTTTACTTTCTGATTCAGAATTATGAGGAAATTACTTCATACATCAACTAAATCCTGTTGCTCGGGACAAGTTGGTAAAAAGACTCATAAAAGTTAAGTTCTTAGAAAAGGTCTTGCATCATTTCATTGCTAATGCCACTTGGTTAATGCTTTTTGCAGCCACTTTGTATATGGCTAAATCATATACTCATGTAGAGGTTTTAAAAATAGGTGAGAAGGAGAACAAAAATATCTATTATTAATTCATAATGTAGGAATAAAGATTAGAGTTGGTGTTTACCCGTATATACTGCAGCCAGTGTGTGGAATCTATAGCTGAATGCCAGTGTGGTTCGTCGATGGTAGGGTAGACCACCTCCTTCAGCTTACGCAGAGACTCTCTTATAACATGAATGTTTGGGATCTCCAGGAAATTCAGCTCCATGTTAGGATAGAAATTCTCATTCTCATAACCTCCATCCTTAGCCTGAGGCATGAAACAGCAGAAAATAGTTAGAGAAAATTCTTGCCTTCCATTTTTATCTCCTGACAGGATCTTCAGATATACATTAGCACAGATGGCTACTCAATAATTCAAAACTACATTTGTGGAAAACAACATGAGGGTTTGTGCATTAAGTGTGAAAAGACATACAAATCTTTTTCCTACTTTTCCTATAAAATATCCTAAGAGGCATGTTATTTTCACTCTGCAACACTGATGAACTGAACTGAAAAAACACCCAATCAAGGAAAGCACTATTACCTTGTGATTAACAGCCACAATGCTCTGTCGAGCATCAAATATGGTGAGTTTATGGGACTGTGCATTGGCGTCCATAATGGTCTGGAGGTAATGCTCATCCTCCTTACACCGGCGGTCTGTCGGGCCCACCATGGGCTGACTGCAGCGAACTATAGTGGCCTGAGTTTCTGGGTGAATCCATGAGAGGACCTGAAAGAGAAAATGAGGCACGGGAGTCCAGACTGCTTCTGAATGCTCACATGTCAATTATTTCAGTAGTTTTTAGATTTTTTTCCTCAATTTTAATATATCTGAAAAACATCCAGTATTGTTTACTTCATTTATATTTTTGTTCTATTGTTGTTTTAGATTTTTTTGGTTTTTCTTTTACCACTGACCACTTCAGTAAATACTGGTAAAATTCCAATGGTATTTAGTATCGAACAGCATTTAAAATTAACCAGCGCCTGGGCAAAAATGCCACCGAAAGTGAAGAAAAATGCCCCAAATGTCATCACAGAGCCTATGCAGATTGCAGACACAGCAGTGAACTGTAGCTGGCATACACTACCATCTAAAAGTTTAAAATGTTTTTGAAAGAACATTTATTATGTGTACCAAGGCTGCATTTACATGATTAAACATACAGCAAAATTGCGAAATATCGCTACCATTGAAAATAAAATGTTCTCCATTTTTAGAAATTTTAAAACATCATTTGTTCCTGTGATGGCAAGCTGAATTTTCAGCAGCCATCACTCCCACATTTTTTTTTTAATGCTGATTTGGTGCTCAAGAAACATTGATTATTATTATCAGTTTTGCAAATAGTTGTGCCGCTTAATATTTTTGTGGAAACTGTGATACAGTTGTTTTAGGATTCTTTGATGAATATAAAGTTCAAAAGAACAGCATTTATTTTTAATTATAAATGTCTTCACTGACTTTAAATTTCTTGAAGTATTAATTTCTTCAAAACACCTTTTAAATGGTAGCATGTCTGTATTCACTTTCTTCGAGGAGTATGCAGTTGAATGTGTAACTAATGTGAAATGCAGACAACCCTAGATTGCAATGTGTAAAATCAAACACTGAAAAAAAGATGATTTGTAAAGTAAGGTTGCACAGACACACACGCTCACTTACTGGTATGCGATGTTTTACTCTGAAAGAAGCCACTCGTTTGATCTCATCCTCCTTAATACTGGTTGGGGTGACGAGCAGAGCGGGGTAAGTGTCACACACTTCATAATTACTGTTGATCTTATTGATGGTCCAGCTCTCGTTCGGCAAACCCTGCAGACAGTGTGGAGACAGAAAAAAGAGAAAGGCTGAATGAAGCCATATTATTCTGACTTCAAATATTCAGTCAGACAAGTCAAGTGAAGTGCATGTCTCACCATTCTTTTATATTCTGCCACTGGATCATAAACCTTCCATCCATCCTCTGGAAACTGCTCTTTGTATTGGAAGGCGAATACGGACTGGAAAAGAAAAAGGAACAAATGGATTGTTGAGACATGAACCAGCTGCATTCATATCCAGTGGCCAATCACTGCTCTGACCAGAGCCATGACATACCAGCTCATTGGACAGGGGGAAGGCATACTTGGTCAACACCTCCAAAATCTCCAGGTTACTCTGCTCTTCTTTTTTATAAGCAAACCTCAGACTCCTCATATCCTATTGAGACAAATCAAAAATCATTGGCATGGACAAATTGAAAATTTTGAGGCTGAAATCAAACCAAATTGTGTCAGATCTATTTTCCTTTTAATAAGATTTTATGCTTCAGATACCAATTTAAAACAGTCAACCAATAAAAACACATAACATTTTTAATTTATTAAGCTCCCTAAAATGCTGATGTAATTATTGATTTGCTTTATACTTATACTTGTATTTCTACATTTAAATGTAAAAATTAAAAATTAATATTCTGAATAAATATTGTTGTATTTTTCCATTCAAAAGTTTGGGGTCAGTAAGATTTTTTTTACAGAAATCAATAGATTTAATCACCAATGTTTTATTAATCAAAAAATATTTCTGTCATGATAACTCTAAGAGAGTTTAGCATGGTAACGTACATGGCAATGTTAATGTGCTTGGTCTTGGCGGAGTACTACCAAGACTTGCTACTGCCAATACAACCACAGACATGTTTCTGTGAGCATGTAGGAAATACTGCTGCTGCACATATATAAAATAACCCATATATATATATATATATTATATTATATGTATATACAGTACTGTGCAAAAGTTTTAGGCTACTAGTATTTTCACCAGCTAAAAATGGTTTTAAGTCAGTTATTTCTATATTTTGCTGTAGTGTGTCAGTAGGAAATATCAGTTTACATTTCCAAACATTCATTTTGCCATTAATTGTAATACATTTTTGTTTGCACAAGGAGTCTGACAACAGCCAGTGCTCCACAAAGAGATCTGATCTCACCATCATCCAGTCTGTCTGGAATGACATGAAGAAACAGAACAAACTGAGACAGACTAAATCCAGAAGAACTGTGGCAATGTCTTCAAGATGCTTCAAGAGACCTACCTGAAAAACTATGTGCAAGTGCACCTAGGGCAAAAGCTGATTTAAACGCAAAGGTTTAATTTAGTTTTAGTTTAATTTAGTTAATAGAAGTTAATTGATAAAGAAAATCTCTTTATGACATTATTTTTGACAGCATTCTCATTTTACACATTTACACAACTTTTCACAGTACTGTAGCGTTGCAGGTAGTTCTCTTGAAGCATCTTGAAGACATTGCCACAGTTCTTCTGGATTAAGTCTGTCTCAGTTTGTTCTTTCATGTCATTGGACAATTTGGATGATGGTGAATCAGGCATCTCTCTGTGTGGAGCTGTGTTTCAGGCTCCTTGTGCCAAAAATCTCACTGAATTATTACAATTAATGGCAAAATGAATGTTTGGAAATGTATATTTGATATTTCCTACTGACACTACAACAAAGATAGAAATAACTGGCAAGCCATTTTTAGCTGAGTAAAATTCACTGGTGGCCTAAGACTTTTGCATGTGTATGTATGTATGCTTATATGCATGTATGCGCATATATATATATATATATATATATATATATATATATATATATATATATATATACACACACACACACAGTGCCTTGCAGAAGTATTCAAACCCCTTCATTTTTTCACGTTTTGTTATGTTGCAGCTTTATGTTAAACTGCACAAAATTACTTTTTTTTTTTTCCACATCAGTCTACACTATATACACCATAATGGCAAAGGAAAAAAAAACAGAACTGTCACAACTTTGTATATTTCTAAAAAATCTGAAATAAGTACGTTGCATAAGTATTCAAACCCTTAAATCAGTACTTAGCTGAAGCACCTTTATAGCCTCAAGACTTTTTTGTTTGATGCGACAAGCTTTTCAGCATTTGGCAATTATCTGCCATTCTTCACCTCACCTGTTCACCTGTCAAGCTCTGTCAGGTTGGATGGGGCAAATGCACATTTTCAGGTTTCTCCAGAAATTTTTGATTTGGTTCAATCCCAGGCTGTGGCTGGGCCACTCAAGGACATTCACAGAGTTGTCTATAAGCCTCTCTTGCTGTGTGCTTAGGGTCACTGTCCTGTTGGAAGGTGAGCCTTCTGCCCAGTCTGAGGTTCTGAATGCTCTGGACTGAGTTTTCATTAAAGCTGTCTCAATACTTTGGTGCATTGAGCTTCTCTTCTACTCTGATGAGTCCCTCAGTCCCTGTCGCTGAAAAACAGCCCCACAGCATGAGGCTGCTATCACCACACTTTACTTTTGGGATGGTACTCTGCAGGTGATGAGCAGAGCTGGTTTCCTGCAAACATGATGCTTAGAATTGAGGTTCACCAGACCAGAGAATCTTGTTTCTCAGAGTCTGAGGATCCTTTAGGTACTTTTTTGCAAATTCCAGTGTGTTTTCATGTGTCTTCACTGAGGAGAAGATTGAGTCTGGCCACACTGACATAAAGCACAGATTGGTGGAGTGTTACAGCGATGCTTCTGAAGGTTTCTTCTGTCTCCACATATGATCATGGAGCTAAACTAGAGTGTGATCATCAGGTTCTTGGTCACCACTCTAACCAAAGTCCTTCTCCATCAGTTGCTCAGTTTGCCCAGGAGGCTAGCTCTAGGAAGAGTTCTGGTTGTTCCATGTCTTCCATTGTGGATAATGGAGGCTACATGCTTCTGTGAACCTTCAATGCAGCAGAATTTTATTTTCTGAACAGATGTGTGGTTTGATGCAATCCTGTCTTTGATCTCTACAGACAGTTTTTTTTTTTTTACCTCAGGGTTTGGTCTTTGCTCTAATATGCATTTTCAGCTTTTAGACCTTTTATTAAGACGTGTGCCTTTCCAAATCATACCCATTCAATTGAATTTGCCACAGGTTAATTTCCCTCAAACTGTGGTAACATTTACAAGCAAAATGAATGCTCCTGAGCTAAATTTCAACTGTCCCAGATAAGTGTATGAATACTTATGCAACGGAATCATTTAAGTTTATGTATAATAAATTTGCAAAGATGTTAAAAACCTGTTATTTGCTTTGTCATTATGGTGTGTGGAGTGTAGATTGTTGTGGGGAAAAAAAAAAAAAAGTAATTTAAAGCGGTTTAACGTAAGACTGCAACATAAAACGTAAAAAAAAAAAAAAAAAAAAAAAAGAAGGGGTTTGAATACTTCTGCAAGGCACTGATATATATATGTATACACACACACACATATATATACACTCACCGGCCATTTTATTAGGTGGAGGATTTCTGAAGCACGCTACAGCAAGAACTAACCGAGCATTTGAAAGTTGAGCAGCAAGCTAATTGGCTGCTAATACGAAAGAAACCAATCAGCTGTGCCATGTGAGTAATGATGTAATATATCAGATTGAGTTAGAACCTATCGGTCTGCGTCACCTAGAGTTTCATGACAGAACTTTGGATTTACAATGTTACAAAAGATCTCTATTCAAATAAATGCTGTTCCTTAGAACTTTTTGTTTAAAGAATCCTGGAAGAAATGTATCATGATTTCCACAAAACTATTAAACAGCACAACATTGATAATAATAATAATAATAATAATAATAATAATAAATGTTTTTAAGCACCAAATCAGCATATCAGAATGATTTCTGAGACCCCAAACATTTGAACAGTAGTGTATATACAGTGCATTTAATTGGAAAGTATATTCATTTATTGTACCAAATACATTAGTAGCCATACAGGCTTAATACTGAACACTGAAAGGAAATCAATAAACAAGATGAACCAGTGGAGCTGATTATGATTATTATTTCCAGACAAACAGAGATGCATTGGGCCATGAATCAGCTAAGACAATAATTAACCCTATAGACAGACTCTGTGTTTAATCCAAACACTGACACTGAGCTCTACTGTTGTGGGTGGATGTTTACTACGGGTAGAACAGACAAGCATGTGGGTGGATGGTGGTGAATCTAACCTTACAGACGATCTCCATGCCACTAGTATTCTCCCCAAGACTCTGTACACTGATAGTCTCCAACCTGCTGATGGCACCCAGGTTCACATCCAATACGAAAGGAATGTCCTGCAGAGATGGATGGACTAAGATGTTTAATGTCATTATTTGGGCATATAACACAATATCAAGACACTATACTAATCTTGACACAGACAAAGAGAATACAATTTTTTTTCTCCCTACCCGTTCTAGACTGACAAAGTAGAGTTTGTAGTCTGTGACTGTGAGTGTGCCCGTCACAGCTCCAGTGAAAGGACAGATATACATCACATCTTTAACTGCAGAGACAGAAGATAACAAATGTTACCCGACACCAAACAAGCAGAAACATGAAACGAGTCACCACGAATGATCCGACATACCAGTGGTTTTGATTGTCTCTCCAGGGACCAGTGGGACTTCATCCATGGGCGCCTGCCTTCGTACATCCTTGAAAATCTGCTACAGGGTAAAAAGACAAAACCTCTCAAAATTCACACAGCAGTTATTTTATTCTGCTAATATCTTATTCATACACTACCGTTCAAAAGTTTGGAGTCGGTATTATTTTTTTAATGATTTTGAAATAAGTCTCTTATGCTCAACAAGGCTTCATTTATCTGATCAAAAATACTGTAAAAACAGTAATATTGTGAAATAGTATCATTATTTTAAAAAAAGTTTTCTATTTTGATATATTTTAAAATGTAGTTAATTACTGTGATGGCAAAGTTGAAATTTCAGCATCATTACTCCAGTCTTCAGTGTCACATGATCCTTCAGAATCATTCTGATATGGTGCTCAAGAAACATTTCTTATCATTATCACAGTTAAAATCATGCTAGGACATGCTACTTAATATTTTTGAGGAAACTATGATTTTTTTAAGAAAAAGTTCAAATAAACAGTATTTATCTGAAATAGTAAAGACATTTGCATTGTTACAAAAATTGTCATCAATTTAACACATCCTTGCTGAATAAAAGTATAAATTTTTCAAAAGAAAACATTTTTACTGACCTCAAAATTGTGAAAAGTAGTGTGTTTTCTCATAATAATATAGCTGCTATCATAAAGTCTGGGCTGATGTAAGGGCTTGAAAGCAGTAAAATAATTGAGTGAGTGGAACCAGAGAAACAGAGGAAGATTAGAGTGAGCAGGTAGTGTTAAAGCGAGGGAAACTTGCCGTAGTGTGAGACGGCAATTCACAGTCACTGTCAAACTGACAGCCATCTTCACCAGAGTCCTGAGACTGAGCACCGGACGCAGAAGAAATACAGATTGTGAGAAAGAAAGAAAGAAAGAAAGAAAGAAAGAAAGAAAAAAAGAAAGTTTGTTAAAAAGTTCCTGTGGTTTAAAGTGTCTGTTTTGGAAAGAGAAAGAGAGACAATGCGACAAAGACAATAGTTGCTCTTTAGGGTTGATAGGTCATATCCTCACACAGACAGGAAGTGTGATTTAAGGAGGAAGAGAGAAAACAAACAAACAAACAAACAAAAAAAAAAATACATACAGCTACTCAGCCATCACTACTTCACTAGAAGATCTGAGCTAACGGCAACTAAATAATTCAAATGTGTGTGTTTGATGCTTCTGATGTGTTTCAGTTCAGATCTCAGAATCTTGATCTTCAGGCTTACCCTCAAGTTTGGCCTCCTGGATACCTGGAGATCATACATAGACATCAGACAAAAACAAGTTACACACACACACACACACACACACCTTAATGAACATGTAGGCACAAAGGCAAGCAGTCTTAACAAACATTACACTGAATCTTAGCCAAAATGTCAAGAAATTTCCAAGTCATATTTTACCCCAAAAGCAGAATTTAAAAAAATTAGATTTTGCAAAGAAAAAAAAAGGAAGCCTATTTTTTAGGACCATTAATATTTTCTACAGTCTACTGTAATGTAAAAACTCTCATTCTCATTACTTTAATGTGTTAGAAATTATATACTATTTCAATTGCAAAGAACAATGTTAAAGGGATAGTTCACCCAAAAATGAAATTTCTGTCATTAATTACTCACCCTCATGTCGTTCCAAACCCGTAAGACGTTCGTTCCTCTTCGGAACACAAATTAAGATATTTTTGATGAAATCCGAGAGCTCTTTAAACCTCTCATAGACAGCAAGGGTACTACCGCAATCAAGGTCCAGAAAGGTAGTAAGAACATCGTTAAAATGGTCCATGTGACGTCAGTGGTTTAACTGTAATTTTACGAAGCTATGAGAATACTTTTTGTGCGTGAGGAAAACAAAAATAATGACTTTATTCAACAATTCGTCTCCTCTGTGTCACCTTGGTGCCATTTTGGAGAGCATCACTACGTAGGGCTTGACGATATGGCCAAAATTAAACATAAGACTCCCAGACTAACCTTATTAATATTAATATCTTCAACTTCAAACTACTACACTACCAGTCAAAGGATTTTTTTCTCTTCTGCTCACCAAGCCTGCATTTATTTGATCCAAAATACAGCAAAAGCAGTAATATTGTAAAATATTTTTTACTATTTAAAATAACTGTTTCTATTTAAATATATTTTAAAATGTAATTTATTCCTGTGATTTCAAAGCTGAATTTTTATCATCATTACTCCAGTCACATGATCCTTCAGAAATCATTCTAATATTCTTATTTGCTGCTCAAAAACCATTTTTTATTATTATTGTTGTTGAAAACAGCTGAGCAGATTTTTTTTGCAGGTTTCTTTGATGAATAGAAAGTTCAGAAGAACAACATTTATCTGAAATAGAAATCTTTTGTAACATTATAAATGTCTTTATCATCACTTTTGATCAATTTAAAGCATCCATGCTAAATAAAATTATTAATTTCAATAATTTATTTAAAATAAATAAACTTATACTGACGTCAAGCTTTTGAATGGTATAGTGTATAATGTTACAAAAGCTTTTTATTTCAGATAAATGCAAATCTTTGGATCTTTTCATTCATCAAAGAATCCTGAAAAAATATACTCAACTGTTTTAAATATTGATAATAATAATAATAATAATAATAATAAATGTTTCTTGAACAGCAAATCAGCATATTAGAATGACTTCTGAAGGATCATGTGACTGGAATAATGATGCTGAATTAGCTTTGATCACAGGAATAAATTACATTTTAAAATATATTCAAATATAAAGCAGTTATTTTAAATAGTAAAAATATTCCACAATATTACTGCTTTTGCTGTATTTTGCATGAAAAAAACATTAAAACTCTTACTGTTCAAAAACTTTAGTGTAGGCTGATTATTCTTATAGATTGAAACAAATGTGCTTTTCAGCCAGGATAAAGAATATGAAAAGTGCTCCGAGCTGCTGCAGAAAACAGAAAAAGAGTGAGCAATAACGAAAACATTTTGCTGGAGACTTACTGCAAATGCAAACTCATTCTTTGCCAGCAGGAGGCGCTTTGAGAGCGGTAGAATTAGCGGTTTCCCCAGTAATGGCTGTAATCAAAGCAGCTCCGCTCATGAACCCTTCTTTATCAGATAAAATGAAAACGCCATTGAAACTTTCTGAAGGCAGTCGGTTCCCTTCAGAGATACATTCATATAAAACACCCACTCCTCCTTTTGATTTTGAAACGTGCAGATCTCATGTTTATTCAATGAAGTCAAACGCCACAAATAAATTAATGCATGGGAAACACTGGTAACTTTAATGTATATCGAAATATCGGAAATGTGTTTAAAAATCATATCATCCTTATTGAAAAAAAAAAAAAATTACATATTGATGTTGAATTATTGTCCAGCCCTATCACTATGCATGCATGATATGATATGAACATAAACAGCATATGCCCATGGTGCAGAACACTCATGCACTGCGCCTTGTTTACGTTCAGATCAAAGCAGGTGCATACATTGTTTACATTCAGATCATATCATGCACATCCTTCTTGATACTCTCCAAAATAATGCCAGGGTGATGCGGAGGAGACGAATTGTTGAATAAAGTCGTTATTTTTGTTTTCTTCATGCACAAAAAGTATTCTTGGAGATTCGTAAAATTACAGTTGAACCTTGATCTTGATCGTGGTAGTACCCTTGCTGTCTATGGGAGGGTCAGAGAGCTCTCGGATTTCATCAAAAATATCTCAATTTGTGTTCCGAAGATGAACGAAGGTTTTACGGGTTTGGAATGAAATGAGGGTGAGTAATTAATGACAGAATTTTCATTTTTAGGTGAACTATCCCTTTAAGTGTACACACATTACCTTTTTAAACATGTTGGGTCAGTAAGTTGTTCAAAACGTTTTTTAAAACCAAACAAATACTTTTATTCACCAAGAATACATTAAACTGACTAAAAGTGACAGTAAGATGTTTACATTGTTACAAAAAAAAAATAAAATAAATGGTGTTCCTCTAAACTTTATAATAATAAACAAAATATTAAGCATGTATTTGTCATATTTATCAATTTTGTTAATAAAATATTAAGCCATCACATGATGTTAAAAAAAAAGTGTTATTTTAAATTGTAATAGTTCACCATATTACTGTTTTTACTGTATTATTTATTCAAATAAATGCAGCTCTGGAAGCATAAAAGACTCGATTCCAACATTAAAAAATCTTGCAAATGGTATTTTACTTTTGCTGAATTATATAATTTTATTTTAAAAGATTTTCCAGGCAGGATGATTTTCTCTACTGTATTACAGTAACGACCTTTCGCTAAGCTCTGACACCTGGGTTACTGCTGCTATTACAGACAAGCTTTACAGAATATCCCAGAGCAATGAGCTGGAGATTTCTGTGAGCAGCACAATTTACTAAAATGTGCATATAATGTGGTTAAAACTGTATATTAATCTTACATTTCATTTCTGTAACAGATTAAGAACTTGTCTGAAAATACAGCAGACAGGAACAATTGTATCTTAAAAACAGGCTTTGTTTTTATGCAAATCATAGTATCCCTTTTTCCGTTTTGAATACGTGATAAAATATGACAATAATACATTTCTTCATGAGATTTATCCTCTAACACCTCAATAAAGCATAAAAAAGGGCTTATGAACAGAAGACAAACACATAACAAAAAGACAGTATGCAAAATACGATACTAAACACACACAAAGGTGAAGCAGACAAAGTGTGCACAAACAGTGGTTATATATTTGTAGTGTTACACATAATTTCTAATTTACAGCTCAAAGCAGGTCAAAGCATTGGTCCTATTAAAGCAAACAAACACCCTACTTCCATCACCCTTACCCTGAAATCTATCTTCTTCCCAACCTGTCGATCGAAACACAATATCATAATGGCTCACTCCGAGACAAAAAAAACTTAACACTTGGCCACATTCATTTTGAATAGCATGTTTCTAAGCTTAAATATAACGTATTATCCTCCGGTTTCATAGACAAGGCTTAAGCCTAGTCCTAGACTAAAATGCAAGTCTTAGCTGTTTCAACTGAAATTAACTTGGCTGATTGATCTTAAAATATATCAGTGCCTTTGTTTTGTCTCAGTAATGTTTTTTTTCTAAGCATGTTTATAAAAATGACTTAAATGTCCTAATTGAACTATGGCCTAATCCTGGCTTAGTCTAAGCCCTGTCTGTGAAACCGGGCCCATATTTCAAATAAATAAATAACATATTTCAACTAACTTTCTTATGTTTATTTATTTGGTAAGCAGCAGAGTAATAAATTGGGATTATGTACAGTCAGCTGGCCATTATCACAAAACAAACCCGTTCCTTATAACTCCACATGGGTTTATTTTGTGGTAACGATCAACTGGCTGTACATTATCATTCCTTACTTATTTTATACAATACAGATCTGATTAAGAGTGAAAAAACATTCTCTAACCTTGCATTCATGGGTAATGGCTTCTGGAGGGACACCGCCAGAAATCTGGCTGGAGATAGTGGCCGCTATCAGCTGTTTACACCACTCCACATGAGATCCAGTAGGACTGTGTGAGAAAAAAAGAAAAAAAAAGAACATACTCAAGCAAGTACTTCAGTCAATGCATCTGCCATTAGTTTCACATTATAACAGCTACAAGCTCAAAACTGGCACAGTTAGATGTACTTATTAATGTGCAGTGCTGACATCCTGTGGTCTGAAGATGACAGATGGCAATATGAGGTCAGAGAAATGTGTCACACTCTGATCTTTCATTGGTGAAAAATACAACAACATATATTGCACTACTTACATCCTAGCTTTAAAAAAAATGCTTTATGTCTTATTGTTTCAGTTACTGTATCACTTCTTAGTAACACGAGTGATGATGGAACGATGCGTGCAGATACTTTCGGATGGATAGAAATCATTTAATAAGAAATAGTTTTGATATCAGTGTTATCTGAGTAAAAAGAAACTATAATATACAGTATATATCAGGGTAAATACCATAACAATAAACATATAACGTAGAGGACGCATCTTATCTCTCCATCACAACAAGCTTGCCTGTGTCGCGCGCGTGCACACCGTAGATCGCTTTATTCAGGAAAAATACATATGTAATTGTACATTTGAGCATAAAACCAAGTCTTGTACCTGTCTAATGAATCCACGCTGTCTTGTCGAGATGCAGGGATTCCTCTTCCGAGGTTTCGTGGTTTACGCGGGACAGGCGGAAGCACCGGACTCTCTGAACCAGACGAATGCTGCTGTTTCTCCATTTCTCACCTTCCCGAGCTCTCTCTTGTAAGATGTGAATGTCTTTTAGCTTCCTCTAGTCTGATAGCGGAATCTCTGCGTTTAGGAAGTCATCTCTCTTTGGCTGTTCGTGTGCAGCAGTCTGCGGTCGCCTCTCTGCTTCCTGTTCTGCTGCCGCCGCTGGCAAATAGCGTTTCTCTTTATTTATGTCGAGGAGGCAGCCATGACGAAATCACCCCCCAGTTCAGATCGCTAACATATACTGTGCGTATGCATGTGTTTTTTTTTTTTAACCAGAAATGATGTTTAAACATAAACATTTGGAATATTTTATATATTTAAAATAAACACTGTTCTTTTGAAATCCATATTTAACAGAGAATAATGCAATCAATTGTATCACGGATTCCACAAAAAAGTAAGTAGCACAACTATTTTCAACACTGATGCTGACAAGAAATGTTTTGAGCATCGAATCAGGCTATTAGAATGATTTCTAAAGGATCATGTGACATTGAAGACTGATGGCTGCTGGAAATTCAGCTTTAACATAACATTTTAAATTACAAATAAATTACATTTTAAACTGCATCAAAATAGAAAAGCTATTTTAAATTGTAATAATATTTCACTATATTGGTTTTTACTGTACTGTATGTTGGACTTATTGGACATTGGATTTTATTTATTTTTTTAAATGTGCATTGTAATAGATAACTTGAGGCATGCACCTCATTAATATAACTAAGGAAACATCTTTTTGCTTTTAGATCAGGCTTATTAAATTGTCTGGAAGCCATTTCTATATTATGCTGTTTTCATATTACTGTGATAGTAGATACATTTTGGTGATTAGAGTATGCATTTTCATTGCAGTCATGCATGCTTGCACATCTTGAATAACGTCATCTTAAAAGTGATCAGTCACTCTAGACAAAAAGGAAATTGCATTGGGTGGTTTATATGCAGTAAGTGCTGCATATAACAGTAATGTAGGTAACATTTAAAGCCTACTGTCATACAATCAGAATGCCTGGAAGTACAATAATGAGCATACAGTCTTTTCAATGTGAACTCTTTAAATTAATTTAATCAGCATTATGTACAGAACAATAGCTGGCCAACAAATAAAGGATACATGTGGGAATACAAAACACAAACTGATCCCTCTAAACTATAATGTCTAACTTAAGATAATGTCAGAAAAAATTTCAGAGTGCAGCTTTCCTTCACTCAATCTCATGTGATGGGATTGAGAACAAAAGAATTCCCTACAGAATCAGATCGTTTTCAGATCTTTAAAATGTTACAAAGCAAAACCTAAATGCCCATTAAAAAAAAGAAAAGAAATTATACATATAAGAGGATGTCCAACAAATTACCTACAATTACCAAAACATTTTTTTCCGTTTACTTTCCTTTTTATAAAACTGTCAAATTTTACACTGAATAAAATAATTATATTTTACAACAATAGAACTTTCAACAGTAAAATAGGTTTTTGTTTGAGGTAATTACATAGTTCTGGTACTTGTACAAAATAAAAAATAGATTTCTGTCTTTTCCCCCCCTAAAAACAACCAACCGCAAATGGTTTGTTTGTTTATTGAACATCTTCACACACTATGGTTTAAACTTCATATCCTCACTGAGGTCAAAGTCTTTAGAAGTTCAGTTTTCCGAGGCAGCGTGAGCAATGACTCAATGAAGCCCTCTTCTATAACCCCGTGTCAGTCACCGCTCTCTTCCTCAGGAATTTGGGACAGCTCAAACACACCGCTTCATATCCCAGCCGCTCCGTCCTGCCCAAAAGACTTTGCAGACTATGCTACGTCTCGTTGGGAGCAATACTGTCAGCTCCATCAGAAACAAAATATTTGCTTTCCGTGGCAACTGCACGTCATTTTAAGGGGTAAAGCCACTAGCATGTAGGGCTTTAAACTGTTCAACTCCAGAACTCAGCAGGAGAAGAAACAACCTGTTGCTCAAACGCACAGTGAATGGAAATCACTCTATTCTACCGCTGATGCTGCCATAAAGAAAAAACAATGTTTCGCTATAAAATATACACCTGAAAACCTCAGATATGAGTAAAGGCACCGAAAAGGTATCCGTGTCGCTAACTTAAAAAACCCTGGTTCTGTTCAACAAGCTAATATTAATCGCTTCAGAACATTTTCCTACCATATCATACACTCACCTGAGCAGCGAATGACATTTATGGAGGAAAAAGTAAGACATTTAGACAACATATCTGCTTCCTTTACGTTTTGAGGTCAGCCATTTGAGTTTGTCAAGCAGTTAAACCAAGTACACTAATGAAACAATTGCTCTACCAAAAGTTGAGGACCCTGCTCGATACTGGATTGACTGGACATCACGCAGACTACAGTTTACAAGACCAGCACTCTCTGAACACCATTTAGATGCCATCTTACTAACATTCAAAAATGTTCTTCACTCAGATCTAGACATTTTAGAACCCTAATAACACACGTAGCGCAACACACAAATCACATATGTCCATCCGATTCGATCGCTTTCAGTCATCACATGACCATTCCAAACAGTATCCACGTGGAGTCGCACAAGTAATCTGACTCCCTTTCATCCATGGTATGCGGCGTGAAATAAAGCAGCACTGTCACTTTAAGGCTTCTCTTTTCGTTTAACGTTTTTTGCTTGATGAAGGCCGTACTGTGGTTTATTGCATAATTGTTTTGTTACTCGTTATCGTCGACGTCACTACTATTTGTCTTACCATAATTATCACTATTGCTATGTACAAATGTCCAACGTCTGTAACAGTTTGCGAGTGGGATCAAAACGGTGTCTGTAAGTGTGTGATGTGCTGATTGGGCGTGGCAACGTTGGGGGTGGAGCTGTTTGTCAAGTGGGTGGAGGATGGGGCAGAGTCTGAGAGCTGCAGTTCCTCCAGTTTCTTCAGGTACTGATCCCTCAACGCCAGTAGCTCCTTATAGCGCTGCTCCACTGGACTCTGTTGCTGATATGCACAAATATAAACAAACATGCACACATGTGAAGTGACAAATGCATCAAATAGCCACCAGAGGGCAGCAAAAACACTCTTTGACTTCAAATAAGGAAAACTGATCACATCTGCATTTTTATGATAAAAATGTTTTTGATGCACATAATTAAGAATACTAGGACAAGCATTTTGTATTATTCTATGGTTAGCTGGATAATTATAATAAGAATGTCCAGTTTAATATTCAAACGTGGCACTATGGTCTGTACACGTTCCATTTGAATGTTTTTCTGGTCTATTGTTTTGGTAGCATTTAATATGTAAATAATAAACAGCATTAATCTTTGTTATGACTAATGTGGTAAAACGCTTATTTATACCAATGCTGGAGCAGCTCCTGCAAAAACCTCTTTAACAGAATGTGTGTGTGTGTGTGTGTGTGTGTGTGGTGATAAGGACATTCTGAGTGACGGTTCACTGCAGTGCCAGTCAGGACGTAATTAAACTGGAGAGAGAGGATTTTCTGCACCACGGAATCGGGTGTGCAGACACACACACACACACACACACACACACACACACTCAATCCCCGCCCCCTCCCTTCAAACATCCGTTTGTATATACCCTAAAAAGTCAGCTTAAATAATGCTTATCACCACACAAAATGCTATAGAAACTACAACCTGGTTGTGATTGTATGTTGATACCTGGTGTTGTATGCGAGGGTTCCACCTGATGTAATAAGTCACCCAAAGCTCTAGGTGGCGCATGCTGGCTACAGGGTAAAGTACGCGACTGGACTCTGGCGTGTAGAAGGGGTTTATATACAAGGATGTGTCACTATTGACAAAAGACCACAGAGACACCGTCTTCACTCGAACGTTCTAGTGGATGAAACAACATGGAAAGAATAGAAAAATCAGAAAGTTAGCATTCTGAACAAACAGGAGTATAAATATATACATTGCCAGCCAAAAGTCTGGAATAATTAAGATTTGTAAGTGTTTTGAAAGATGTCTCTTATGCTCACCAAGGCTGGTACAGCAAAAACATGTTGTGAAATATTATTGCAATTTAAAATAACTGTTTTCTATGATTATATATTTTAAAATGCAATTAATTCCTGTGCTGGGAAAGCTGAATTTTCAGCAGCCATTACTTCAGTCTTCAGTGTCACATGATCCTTTAGAAATCATTCTAGTATGTCTTTTGAATTATATTGGTAATACAGAATCAGCTGTTAAGCTGTTGAATTAAGGTGCTGAATCCTTTGGTTAGCAGTAGATGTAAAGTGGGACTTTGTTCCCTAACATTGTTGTTGCGGTGGCTGGCTCTAGAGGGCCGCCAGAATGAATGTTTCATCTCCCCAAAGTGCATTCTACTCTGACTGAGAGTCAGTGAAGCATCCCTTTTACTCATGCTCTACTTCACACAATGAGCACAGAGAGAAATAAAAAGCAATGTGTGCGTGTGAGAGAAAGCAAGCAAAGGCCAATATAGCTCACTGATGACAAGTGGCCTCCAATAAGCAGAGAAGATTGGATTTCAGAGATTCAGAGACAAAGGTGTGATAAAGTTAAGAAAGGTAGAGTGGAGGACATTTTAATAGATCCAGCCTGTTTCCACAATGCATGTAATAATTATAGATTAATATACAGTGAGATCCAAATGTAATCTGAGATTAAAAATACAGTTCAATCGAGAAATAAAAGGATTTTTAAAAATCATGACAAAATGAACAAATATTAAGACATTAACATGAATTCATATTCATTTTTCAATTCAACTAAAATCAATTAATTTGTAATAAAAAAAATTATTAAATGAGAAAAATGCAAAAAGCAAGCATTTTCTGCTGGTCACAAACTTTTGGTTTCACTCTATCTGGAAGGCCACCATTCAGCGGCTCTATGCAAAATCAATAAAAATATAATTATGGACTGCATTATTAACTATAACACTTTACTGATATTCAGGGTAGGAAGGAAATCAAGGTTTGTATATTAACGTGGTTTAATGTTTGTGTGTTATTTCTTACATTGCTTTCACGGACACTCTCACAGTTATAGAGGAAAGTGCCAAAGCGGCAGCTGTACAGGTGATCCAAGATTACCACCAGGAGACGTTCATTAAACTCAAACGCTGTTGGGAACTGCAGATGTGGGAGAGAGATAAAAGTTAAAGAGATTTACTTGCATTAAAGCATTAAACTCTAATTAGCTGGATAAAATTATTTTACAAAACACAATAAGAAAATGCATTCCAAATCTCTATGATATGGTTTCTTTTGCTGTACAAAAAAAAGAGATGCTGAGAAGTTATAAAAGTAGACAACGATGTTCAAGCTCCAATGAAGTACTTAATACTAATGCTGACCACATGCAAAGCTATCTTTGTTAAGTGGTTTCTCACTCAAATCTTTCTCAAGGTTACATATATATTTAAATATGCCGCATATCAGCATCCACAATGACACCAGCAAAAACAAGAAAGCCCTACAGGTTTGGAGCAGCATGACAGTTTACATGGTTAGACAATTAGATCCATACCTGTTTAGTCATTTGCCACACGCAGTCAATAAACTGCAAAAAGATGGGTGACCTGTCCTGATCTGCATGGTTTTTGTCTCCATGGCCGATTCTCTACACACACACACACACACACAGAGTATCACGTAAATACCAAGAGATAATGATTCATTTTTTTGTTTACACAAAATCTAATACACTCAGATGTAGTTTACACTTATTTATGCTCTATCAACTCACCCTGATAACATGGCTGACAGAACTCAAAGTCCATCACTACATGTGTGGTTTTAGAGATGCAAGACTTTGTAAATTAAATTGGAACTCACTGAGGCGAACTTGTGTCCAAAGCTGATCCATTCCTTCTCCAGCAGCACCTGGAAGCCCCTGAGAGTCCTGTAGTATGAATCCAGCATCAGCATGGCCAGAGAGGTGAGCTGTGCAGTGCGGTCCCAGCCGTCACTGCAGTGCACCACCACAGAGCTCCCAGAAGACACCTTATCAGCCACCTGGATGGCCCCTGATAGCACCAGCTAGAGCAAGAAAGAAGGTAGTTACATTAGAGCATGCTGAGTTTATAATATATAGGTATGCATGAAAAAGACGAACCTTAATATGCTCTAGCCAGTGAGTGGACTCCAGGCTGGAGAGCCAATGAGACTCCTCTACATTGGGATAGACAATGTCTTTTAACTTCTTCAGTGACTCCCTCATGACATGGATATTATGGATATCCAGAAAGACAAGCTCAGCGTTCTGATATGCATCGTCACCCTCGTAACCCCCTCCTGTGGCCTGGAGGGTAAAGGTTGAGAAGTGTACATGTTAAGATATGTGATCATGCAGAGAATTTCTGCACACTTGCTTTCACATTTCATGTACCTAAACACATTGTGCAAGACAAAAAATATTGGATCAATAATGCCATTTCAAAATGCGCTGTCAGCGGTGTTCAGTGTGGCATAGCTTTCAAGCACCACTGTGTTCCACTTCTGGGTCCACATTGTGGTTGGTTTTGTTTTTAATTAGTTTTGCAACATACGAAAACTGAAAACATACTCATGTAAAAGCAAACAGTTTTGTTTGTCTAATACAAACCAAGAGTCCATAACTGACTGGAAAACAGAAACCAGCCTATACCTTCAGTGGATAACGCCATAAGTTAGATATATAAGTAAACAAAAAGGGTTTTCATATTCTAGAACTTCTTGAAAATGAATTTGAATCTGTCAGACCTGCCCACTTATTAGTAACCCTCAGGAATCTTACCTTGTTTGCCACAGCATTGACATTAGGCCTAGCGTCATAGATGGTGAGTTTGGTAGTACCATTGGCCTCACGGATTATGTCCAAATAACGTTCATCATCTTTGTTGCGCTTGCCGCTCATTCCCACCAAAGGCTGGCTACACCGTGTGATCACAGCATGGTTCTCTTTATGGAACCACGACAACACCTGAGAGGGGAAGGAAACACATCATCATTACAGAAGGTAAGGTCATCAACAAACATTTAAAAAAATAAAAAAAAATAAAAAAAAACACTGTTGAATTGAAGATGAGGAAAACAAAAGGAAGCTTTATCATCATGCACAATATGTATCGGTACTATATTGGTTATCTGCCAATATGAGGCATTTTCTTTTATTAGTATACTCAATATATATTTTTACATTAAAATTACATTTGCCGTCATGTAAAGCTCACTTAAAGTTAATCTTTAAACTTATTATGATTAGTATTAGTGTAATAAAACTGTTAATCACTTTTTATCTTAAGCAGATCTCAAAATGAACATGCATTTTTCATATTGTGCATTATAATAATGTGATGTGTAAATCCACTTGTAGCATTTAAAATGACTGATTGTAGTTTTTAGATTTTTTTGTCATTTATTTAGACAAACTAGCAGCATTTTATATTAGGTATTTATTTTTTTATCTGCATTGGACAGAATTTTAATATTTGTGCATCTTGGTCATTATCAACATACAGAGATATATAAAGATCAATCCACATATCACAGTAAATATACTATTACATAAATCTGAAAAGCATTGCTTTCTTATTTATGTGCAAAAATTAACATTGACATTCACCAAACATTTCCACTAAACAGCCTGCGTTATGCAGCAGAAGATCGAATATGACCTTCCAACAAAAATCACATCATGATTCTGGCCTTTCATACTGGTCATCTGTGAAAGAGCTCACCGGGATGCGGCAGCGGGAGCGGAAGGTAGCGACTCTTCTAAGATCTTCCTCTGTGGCCTTGTATGGAACAACAAGAATTGTGGGATAGGTGTCACACAGCTCGTAGTTCTTATTGATGAAAGTGACCCTCCACTCACTATTGGGTACACCCTGACAACCAGAACAGAAAAAAAACGCATAATCTTGAGTAAAAGTATGCTATGCAATTACATTTGAAATATTATATATATTATATTAGCAAGTGAATGGTGAGTGTGAGCAGAATGAACAAGAGCAGCACGACTGTTTCTACGCTAGCAGAAGTCCTGGCATCTGGTCCTCACCTGCCTCCTGTACTCTTCCATGGCCTCATAAACGTTCCAGCCATTCTCCTCATACTTCTCCTGACTCAGAAAGG
>JAFVLL020013381.1:0-21815 GCA_021397915.2 Tor tambroides | reverse complement strand
CCCACCGGCCATTCGATTGTGCCATCGATCTCCTCCCTGGCACTTCTCCGCCCCGGGGTCGTCTCTTTTCCCTGTCTGGTCCTGAACGAGAGGCTATGGACAAATACATTCAAGAATCCATAAAAGCCGGACTCATTCGCCACTCGTCTTCCCCTGCTGGCGCTGGGTTCTTCTTCGTTAAGAAGAAGGATGGCTCTCTGCGTCCTTGCATTGATTACCGGGGGTTGAATGACATTACTGTAAAGAACAGGTACCCCTTGCCTTTAATGTCGTCTGCCTTTGAACTCTTGCAGGGAGCCAAGGTCTTCACTAAGTTAGACCTCCGCAACGCCTATCATCTTGTCCGCATTCGCGAGGGCGATGAGTGGAAGACAGCCTTCAATACCCCCACGGGACACTATGAATACCTGGTCCTTCCGTTCGGGCTCACTAACGCCCCTGCTGTCTTCCAGGACATGGTCAATAGCGTGCTGGGAGACCGTCTCGTTTCTGACACATGTAGCGTGGATTAAAATTCATATACAGTGTAAATCCTTTTCACTGAACGTTAAAAATGAGTTTGAGAAAGTTGTCGGAGGCATGGTGGTGGTGACATTGAAGGCAAGCGACCATGGTGCTGTAGTTCGTTTATAGCCTAAGTTTAGCTTTTAAGTTCTGGTGCTTTTATTTAGGCTTCAAAATTCGTCAAAGTTTTGTTATTTTGTGAAGATTATCTTGATAGACAAAACATGTAAGTTTCATGAACTATGACTGAACGCAGAGCTTATTTTTTTGCAATAATCTAAAAGCCTATGGAAAAATCCTATTGGCTTTTTGTCGAGGGAACCAGTTTCATGCTAACAGCCGATCCGCCTACAAAGTGATGTCATAGTTCCCCCACTCTATATGTACCTCAAGCAGCCTAATAAAAACGCAGAAGTACGTGCCTGTACCAACGTAATAAAAACGTGCCACAGTCACTTATTGAATGTGTGTTTTAGCGCCACTCTCAGGACATTTCACTTTGAAACTGCCACAAAATATGCAGTAAGTTACGTAATTACGATGTTGCAGAAATGTATGTAGAGGCACATATTTTCATGAGCCTGGGCTGACTGAACAAGTGACCACTGCATTTATGAATGAGTCACTGAATCATTGACTTGATTCATTCAAAAAAGCTGAATAGTTCAACAACAAAACACCACTCTGTTTTGCTGGGAGATGCAACTGTTCTGCTTTGTTTGAAACAATTTTTGTTGGAACAAAGCAGTCAAAATATAATTATCGTAATGCTAATTAAACTGCTTTATAACATATAAAATTATTATCACATTTGCAATTATACTGTTATTTGGGAAAACAGCACTCTTATGTCATAGGCTCACTTCATTCGTGAAGGCAACCAATCTATAAATTTAACCTTGGTAACTGTGTAGCCACTGCCTAGCAATCATTTAGAACACCCTAGCAACCATAAATCAACATGAAGCCACATCACAGATCCAGAACTTTGTATGTGATTTGAGTTTTCAGCAATCAGACAGAGAATGTCTTGGTTACATACTGTATGTAATCTTGGTTCTATGAATAGAGAATGAAACACACCAGTAGCTGACAATATGGGAACACCCCAGAATGTGATAGAACAATGCCAGTTATTGGCAGATGGTACAAGCACTGCCCTCTGAACACGCTAAGTGTTGCATGCTGGGACCAGTATGGGATGCTGGTTGCTTGTTTCCAACATGGGATGCTGGTTTCTGGTTTTCTGGTTCCCAGCATAGGTGCACATGCACTTATTGTATCCGTTAGTGTTCTTATTAGAGGCCAAACACCAGTTAGGTCAAGTCACCTTTATTTTGTAATGATTTATTTTTAATCACAAGGCTGGTCTCTTTAGATTCAGTGCAGCATTCCGAGTTGAACGATACCCAGTTTTCACATGTCAGCCATTTTGGGTGCCCCCCATTTAGAATTTTGGTGTACAATGCCAAAACATGCCAGCAAAAGGTTAAGGATTTGGGTTAAATTTTGGGTTGATAGACAAAACAGTTTTTAATGCATCAACAAATTTGATGCCATTACGCCAGAGTGTATTTGTTGCATCTCTGCAAAGCTTTGACACATTGGCACTTTATGTGTGTTTTTTTCACCCCACACTGATCACACCAGATCAATTTGACAACGGTACCACCTATTAGTCAAAAGTGATAAGCAATTATCACTTCACAAGTGACTGTATTTATGCGTTTTTAACCATTGTGCTTAAAGTCAACAAAAAATGTCCTTAATGACTACTCCTTTTTTTTTCAGATAGCCTGATGCTCCCTGCCAAGTTTATCACTTTGCCTCTGTTGTGCTTGGCCCCTTAATTGATGCTTGCTGCTTGCTGCTTGCTATTGCTTACAGAAAATGTTCAGCTTTTTTACATTTTCAATAATTAAATAAACATCATTTAGTAAAATTTGTAAGCTCTTTTCCCCATGGGGACCAAAATCTTGGTCCCCTCAACATCAAAAATTTCAGGTTTTACTATCCTTGTGGGGATACCTGGACCATACACACACACACACACACACACACATATATACAGGGTCTTAAGATCCTTTTCTCTCTGTGTGTCTCTCTCTCATTCACTCTCTCTGTGTTTTGGTAGCCTAATGAATGAAAATCCCATAGACTTCCCACAGATCCTCAGCTAAGACCTCGATGTCTGGACAAGCCCTCAACACAGATCCTCAGCGAAGACTTCTGCTACTAGACAAGCACTCAGCCCAGATCCCTATGGCCAGCTCTGAATGTGTCATGCCAGCACCAGCTGGAACCGAAACATTTAACGAGAAGGACATTCATCATGCTTACAGCTATTTGAATTTGCTGTTATTGAACTGAATTGAATCAACATTGAACTTACTCAAGCTGAATAATGACATTACTGTCTTCTATAGAGCTGCATACTACTAAATTGAATTTGTTTTATAATGAATGAACTTTACACAGTAACCGAACTGAGCTGAACTAACCCTGAACTAACTGGAGCTGAAAAATGGCACAGTTGTCTTGTCACAGCAGAATTTAGTTTTTTGAAGTTTGCATACTGTGAAGCTGCTTTGAAACAATCAATTTTCTATAAAGTACTATAAAAATAAAGGTGACTTGACTTAAAACCGGCAATGGACTGATGGAGATCAAATATCCAGATAAGAATATCACAGAGACACAAGGGTTAACTCATTTGACCTGGCAAGCAGCCAATAATTAATGACATACCAACTTTGTAGCCGTCCTAGCAAACATTAAACAGACTTTCACTGAAAAACTAAGAGAGAGATATCTCTGGATCAGAACACTGTACAGATAAAACTACAGACAAACTACATTGTACAGACAAAACTTCCAAAAAAAAAAAGAAAAAATTCCAAAGACTTACACTGATGTAATGTTCAAATGAGCCAAGTCTGATCAAACTCAAACTGTCAAAAATTCAAATCTGCTTTAAGATTCCAATCTTGCTAACATGTTTATCTGAAATATTTAAATTATTTTTCCTCTGCACTTTGGAAACTGTGGGCTTCCACACAGCAGTGGCGCACCCAGAAAATTTTAATAGGGGTGGCCAGATGAGGCCACAGCAAATCTTGGGGTGGCACACCAAAATAATGAAATAAAAAATAAAATGATTAAAAGTTCCACTTAATGTGTGTTATAAGTATTTACTTTTGGTTCTGGTTAATGTAATAATATGATTATATATATATATATATATATATATATATATATATATGTTGTCTAAAACGTAAGTCTCTTCATATTAACTTCTTGTTTATTGAACTGTTGTATAAAATCAATATCATATTTGTAATTATGCTGACTTTTGGAGAAAAAACGTCACTCTTCGTGTGATAGTAACTATATGAAATGATATAAATATATACATTTTCTGCCCCATATCTTGAATAATGTGATAATTCTAAATGCATTTTAATAGACTGATTCATGCAAAGAACGCACTATAAATGCGCATGCGCACTTGTCTAACCTTCTAGACCATCACGTAATGTATGCGCGCACTCTGAAGGTGTTTTGTTTGCTTTTCGCAATATACTCGTTAAAACCACACATATATAGCACATCAATACCATGGTAAAAATGTAACTATATGGGTTTTATTTGGTATTTATATGAAAAACAGTGGTCTATACATAAATGCGCAACACTAATCACAAAAAATAATGTAAATTATATTCCATTACTCCTTTAATCAGGGCTCTAGACTCATTCTTCCCACTGGTCGCACTTGTGCGACTAACTTTCTCAGTTGGTCGCACGAGCACATTATTTGGTCGCAGTTTTATTTGATACAACATTTGATTAATCAATGCATGCTGATGAACTTTTATCATAGTTTATAGTTATATGGTAACGAAAGTGTTCAACATTCAGCCTGTTCTTTTTCATCAGTATTTATGATTTTTAAATTTTGTAAACAGGAATTCCTTTTTTTGCTTTCACTTTCGCGATCTTGGTGTCATGCTTTACAAGAAAAGAGAAAAAGTGAAAGGTCTATAGATATAAGCAAAACAGACAATTAAGACTAAAACAAAAGATGGATTCATTGTTATTAATTAAAAAAAGCACAACAATAAAACGGTACGTTACAATGACAAACTAGCTTACATAACGTTTATTAACAAAAACGAATAAGACGAGGCATGGCATAGGACACATCACATGCTGTATTGACTATTACAGAATGTTTAGCAAACACTGAGGAATCGAAGAATAATATTAAATTAAGGAAAGCCTCCATAGCGTAATATGAGGTAAACAGCAAAGATAACAAGCTTTTCAAAACGAAAACAAAAAAAGTAAAACTAAACTGGCTGTCGCTGACAGGACTTGCATGTTGGTATTCTTGTAGAAAAGAAAAAAAACATGTTCACCTTCTCTGGTTTAAAAAGCGTCCGCTGCGCGCACCTTCGCGCTCGTGCTGACGCAGCGAGTATAAACAAGGCTCTACCCAGGATGCGCTCATGCTGAAAGCGCCTCTCTTCACGTGATCAGTGAAATCTGACTCCTGCTACACTGTGCAGCGGCTCTGAAACGCGCGCTGTATGAAGCAGACGCTTTGGAGCGGCGCAGACCATGCACTCGCACAAGTGCGACCACGTCAAATTTTTACTCGCACACTCTCAAAAAATGGTCGCAGTCTAGAGCCCTGCCTTTAATACACTTAGTATATGTCTATTAAATAAAATTCGATATGAATATCCCACATGACATTTCTGACACAATACCATGGTGCAGTTAACGTTAGTGTTACTAGTAAATCCGTGGTAAATAATGGCGATTTGTAGATTGAAAAGCCTTCTGACTATATCGTCGTTGCACACAGTGTTTCTCCTGTTTGTCAGAGGTGTTTCATCTGGATTTAAACTAGTTTAAATCACTAGTCATTTGTGTTCTTTGCTGAATTCGCGCTTCACACCGGATCTCACAGCGCTGTTTATGTCACGGGTGCCTGACGAATGAGATGAGGTGAGGACTCAAGTGCAGGAGAATACTGATGGTTTATTGACAGAAAGGAAACAAAACTGAACATAAACTTCCTCGAGGAGGAAAAACAGGCAGGCAGGCAGGGAACACAGACACGACGTAACACTCTGACAATCACGGCCAGAGCAACACGGGACTGCAAACACAAGGACATTATAAAGGGAGCAAATTAACAGGGTAACGAGACAGACACAGGTGATTAAACTGAAACAATGATTAGATAACAAGAGGGCGGGGTCAGACAATAGACAGGAGAGCACATGGCACCAATAACAACAACAAGCCATGTGCTCAACAGACAGAGACATCTGGTGGCCATTCAGGGCACACCAACAGGACGTGACAGTTTAGTGGTCGCGTGAGCGGCGTGACCGAGACTACTACTCTGGTGGCGCCAATCTACAATCTTTTTTGGTGGCTGCAGCGGGCGCTGCATTTTTTTTTTTCACTTCATAAACTATTGTGAATTTACATTATGCATTTAAATTAATAGTACCCACTGCAAAATCATCCTAGGGGTGGCCACAGGGGTGGCCAGAGTTTATACAGTGGTGGCCGTGGCCACCCCTGGCCACCCCTTGGGGGCGCCCCTGCCACACAGACATGCACATATTAGCATATGTCTGTCTTTCTTTGACAGAGGAGGGCATGGTCCCAAAATTAAAGGTAAATGAAGCAGACCTAATGCCAGAAATGGTCACTCAATAAATAATAAATATGTAATTTGTTTCAGACAGTTTAGTCTGATTTGGTGAACTGATCCATCCACTTTTCTAAAAAGAAATGGTTCAAAAGAATGATTCGTGCATCAACTGGACTTCACTCCAGACTGTTTGCCTGAGGCTGTGGATTACAGGTAATAATGTTGCAAAAAAGGTTTAGTTTCTTGCACAGACTGATCGTTACACTTCATAAGACCTCAATGTATCCTCAGGAACCACAGGTGTTAATTTTGAGCTGCCTGATTTGTTTTTTTGTCTCCTCACGAGTTCGCCTGGCCATCCAGTCCTGATGGTTAATGGTAAATGAACTTGGCTTGTTGTCCCTAAATGGAGGCTCGAACCCGAGGCTCGGCTTGAGCGCCGAGATCAAATCACCAAGGTTTCAGAAAAAATCTGCTCTACTGTTCTACTGAAGAAAAAGTCACCTACATCTTGGATGGCCTGAGGGTGAGTAAATTAACAACAAATTTTCATTTTTGGGCGAACTATCCCTTTAATCACCTCCATCTGCAAACAATCACAACCTAATCAAGGACTGCTTAAAAGTTCACCAGTAACTCCCACCCAATGTCTGGTTTCTCAAGTGAACATACTGCTCTCCATAATAATGCTCATCTACGGCCACCACCGTCATTTTCTTTTTCTATTCTTTTTCTACATCTGTCTATTTCAGTTTTTACTCAGTTCAGTTAAGTATATTCACCTTTATGCATTAAAATCCTGCTGTTGGGTTCATCACCATCCTTGTGTCTGTTTCCTAATTTCTGACCTTACATTCACAGATATTAAAGTGGAAATTTTGCTTGATTTATAGCTGCTTGCTTACTCAGTGCTGCTTGCATCAAAAGCATATGTTGTATTTGTTCATTCATTAAATTTTTGGATGACCCTTCCTTTTTCTTATATTAAATATATTAATATCACATGTAGCGTTTGCCCAAAATAGAATTATTCCTTGGTGGTGGTAGGAGGAGGAGGAGGAAGAAGAAGATGGTACATTGTAGCTCCTTTTTTCCTGTAAACTCTGAAGCATTTTAAAGAAACTGGAATGGCGTATTTTAAGGTTTTGCCTGATGGGAGTTAGTTCCTGTGCTTTAAAGTTTTTGTTTTTCTTGAGACCTGAAGCCTCTTAGTCTGAGGTGTGATGCCGTTTCATCAAATTGCTGAGGTCTGAGGATGTCTTGATAAATAGACTGTACCGGTTGGATGCGTTTTCCTGAAAATCCCCTAGAGGAAATGAATTCCCCATCCTGAAGAACTGGAAGGTAAAACTTTGCTCTGGTTCTGATAATGTCTTTTAAGAAGCCTCCCTGTTCAACTGCCTGAAAATAAATACAATTCTTATGGCAATAGGATTGATATGATTTCTTCTGACATATTTGGTCCTGATTTAAATGCATGTTGGGTAATAATCACCCCCATAATGTTCCATTCTCAAATAATGAGCATCTGATATTGTAATGTGACAGGATATCATTTCACTATAAATCTACCTCTGACAGTTTTGGAAAGATCTCCAGATAATGATTATTAGGATTCATAAACAGACATCTGGTTGAGCATTAGACTGGAGTTAAGCATTACTCTGGAGATTTAGAGGACTTGAGCCTACAGCAGAATGTTACAATAGAAGCTCAGATGAGGAGAATTGGTGAACTACTTCACCAGTGTGCTCAGGGATCTCAGGCAGCTGGGAAATTTTGCAAGGCAATCGACCTTCATTGTGATTTTTTCCCCATCTGTATTATAGCTGAAACACATTACACTCTAAATCACTCTAGTGGGAAGGATCTTGACAATAACAAATTGAATGGTGTTTTATTGGCCTGAGAGGGTATATGGTCAATTAAATGCCGGATGGATATTGTTTTGAAAAAATTCTTGATGACTTAAAAGGTTTCTAAACCATAAATAAAACGTAATGCGAACTTATGCTATTTTTGTTTGCAAGCCTTGACCTGGGAGAAACTATGAGTAGTGAATTACATATTTATTTATTTTTAATGCAGAAACATTGAATGCAGCAGGAATGTTAATCAAAATCAGGCCACAGGCAGCATCTCAGGCAACAGGCAGGAAACACCTTGGATGCCTGGATGAATGGGCAGTCCATCATATGGATCACACACAGACATACACACTCACTCACTCACTCACTCACTCACTCACCTCTATAGGCAATTTATTGTGTACAATTCACCTATGGTGCATGTCTTTTGGATTAAAGAGGTGTGTGAACTTGCAAGTCTAATGTCAAACTGTAACATGCTCTGGTCCCTTGCCCGCTTAATGTGGTGATGAGATACACAGCAGACTTTTGTCACTGAATGGCTAGATGTCTAAGTGGTGCTCGCAGAATAATATGTTTTGTAGACAACTGGACACGTTTCCAAGGTAGACCGGGGGCCTGTACCATGATGGTAGCTGAACAAATTCAGAGTTACAGGATTAGTTTCGAGTTGACAAAACCAAACCACTCCAATCCGGCTTTGTTGGTATTATGATGCTGATCATCAACTTTCTTTTTCAACTCAGGCTTTGATCCTGAGTTTGTGGAGCACGTGCACATGAATGTGTGACATCAGTGGTGAACAGCCAATCACATGCCTTGCAACACAAAGCCAGTTTGATTTACTTCTCACGAGACACCCAGCGAGATTCAGAACTAAAGGTTAAAGGTTTTGCTAAAGGTTAAGAGATTGAAGAATATGACAAATTTACATGAAAGAGGACAAATAAAAAAAAAATGAACTTGCTCTATCATTGCAGTCACAAGTGAAACTTAAGTTAGTTTATACATTTAAAAATATATAGCGACAGAGACTCGAACATGTAAGGTCACATGTAGTAATTTTTAAAATAGTGTTATCTATTGATTCTACAGCTCATTTATATTACATACGATCTGTATATATTAATATTCATTTAAAATAAATGATATTTAATAACTGTTAAACTAAAATTGCTTATGTGTAATGGATTAATAATAACATAATTCATATAATAATTATATAAATCATATAAAATAACTCTTAAGCAAATTGTCATTAAAGCCAGACATTTTTTTTGTGTTTATTTATTTTTTTTAAGTAATAGTGACCTTCAGCGACGTGCACAGACATTTTGAGGGGCAGGGGCTCAAGTGGAAAGAAGGGCACTTCTCGTATTTATTTACATTTTTTTCTAAACTAAACATTAAAGGGGTGTGCGATATTGACAAAAATATATCTTGATATTTTCTGGGATTTTATCGATAACGATAATTAGACAATATTTTCCTGAGTGTGTTATTGTGCTGATATCTGATAAGGATAAGGTTGATAAGGAGTACCATGGACAGCTGAATCCTAAAGTTTTTGATATTCTGCATATTCTGTATGGTGATCAGTTCACAGCAGTGATAGAAATTAATCTTTTCCAATCAGTTTTAATTTATATTTGAACTTTTATGGGCATTTTTACCTTTATAAAGCCTTTTTTTTTTTTTTCTAAAAGTGTGCATCATCTTTTCAGTCAAATTCTTAACTTGAATCAGTCGATTAGAATAATAAGTCATTTGTGCTGTTACCAAGCAAATTAAATCAGTATTGACAAAATTAATCTTTGCAATGCAGAGGAGACACAGAAGTTGCATTAGAAGTGGCATTTAGATGTATTTACACACTGTTTAATGCAGGAAAGGAATGCATTTAAATGTGGTTTTAAATACTGTTTTAAAAATGCATTAATACTGTTTTGATATTTTAAACAAAATTTTGAATACTGATATTTGACATTTTTATTTTTATTTATTTTTTAAATTAAAAGATATTTTAAATGTGAAATTAAAACTGCCAGTAGTTGGCAGCAAGTCGCTGTTAATAAGTGTGTCATTGTGATTGAACCGAATCATTTATTTGGCTGATTCATTCAGGAATGAAACACCATCATGTTGCTCAGAGTCAGAGATGCAAATTGGAATTATATTTGTTGGCGAAACAGAGCAAAAACAGTCAATATTGTGTCTAACATAAGTGTCTTTATATTAAATTCTTGTTTATTGAACTGCTGTATAAAGTCTTCACGTGATACTGATTAACTATATGAAATGATATAAATACATATACATTTCTGCCCCCATATCTTGAATTTTGTGATCATTCTAACTGCATTTTAATAAACTGAATCATGCAGTGAAAGAACGCGCACTGGTCTAACCTAGGCTACTAAAATTACTATCCTGCGATGTGACTATCATGGATACATACATCGCAATATCGATGCTGAAACAATATATCGTGCAGCCCTAATTTCAAATCCCTCAGTTCTCGCCATCTCCGAAAAGCCAAGCCAATGTTGATTCCTGTTTTATTAAGGGCTCCGTTGCGTTCTCTTTTTGCCTTCTCTTTTTCTCTTTGGCTTACACATAGTGGTTTAGGCTAATAAAAAACAGGTTTTGGAAGAAGGATTGATGAAGTATTGACTCATTATTTAAATTTTGAATGAAACAAGTTATATAGTGCACCTTTAAATTAAACAAATGAAAAATCAATATAATACAGACACAATTGATAAAGCTTCCTGAATATTAGATCCCTTTCTACAAAAGCACTTTTTGTAAATTATATAACCACAGATCATAATTTAGATGTGCTCTGTTTGACAGAAACCTAGCTGAAACCAGACAGTAATTTATTTAAATGAGTCTACCCTGCAAGGTTATTGTTATAAACACAAGCCTTCTCCAAAGGGCAAAAGGGGAGGTGTTGTTACATTTTATAATAATATATTCTGTATCACTCGGAGATCTGGTTTTAAGTACAATTCTTTTAAAGACACTTTACATAATGTTATCTAGTATAAATGATTAATGTTGACATTTGCACTGGCTACTGTATACTGTATGTCTTAATTGTTTGGTGATTTTAACATCTATGTAGATAATGACAGAGATGCATCGGGATGCATTCTTAGACATTCTGTTCTCTATTGGGGTTAGACAACATGTGTCAGGACCCACTCACTGTTGTAATCATACTTTAGACTTCATTTTGAAATTGATATGGCTGACATTGACATTCTGTATTAACTGTAATAACAGTCTTCTATCAGCCAAGAACTTGACTGAGAAAAGCAAGTGAAGAGCAGAAGCAGAAGGAGCAGAGTTTATTGTATAATTTTGTTGTGTATGTTTCAGTGTTCAGACTTCGTCTGACAAGCACAAATCCAACAAGTAGTGTTGTACCACAAGCAATAGCATAGGAAAATTACTTGTTCACAACAACATTCTGTGAAAAACCTTGAAGTGAGACATTCTCTTATCTCTTACTCATAATAACAAATATCCCTTGAAACCACATAATCATAACAACTAGGGGGAAAAAAATATATAATTATAATATAAATGACAAATAAATGAACAAATCAATTAAATTAATATATAAATGGTTTTAAATGATTATTATAAATGATCATATGATTAAATGGAATAATAAAATGACTACATGATAAATGATTATTAAGTAATAAATGAAGAATAAATTAATATAATAGAAAGAAAGTAAAACAACACCAATGTATGGTTGCTCTCTTGAAGCAAAACACACACAGTTTGCATTTGAGGATCTTTAGATGCTTCATAATTAATGATTTTTACACAGTTATTAACCTGAACTGAATCAACACTGAACTGACTTGAGCTGATTAATGACACTAATATCTCTGTAGAGCTGATTTATAGCAGAACTTGATTTTGTCTTATATTTGATAAAGTTTGCATCATTGATTATGTTATTTTCCTGTTTATTACTGTACTTTGAAACAATCTGTGTTGTATAAAGTGATAGAAATAAAGGTGACTTGACTCAACTTGTGGGAGAAACCAGAGCACCCAGAAGAAAACCACACCAGCACTGTGAGAACATGCCAACAGGCCAAGTTGTTGATGTGTAAATGTGACAGTAATAAGCAATAATTCAAGAAGGTTTTTTTTTTTTTTTTTTGCAGCTTAGTTTCAATAAATGGTCTTTATGAACTGGTGAGGACGTTTTGAGCTCCAAAAGTTGAATGTTTTCATATTACAACCTTTTTTCAAAAGATCAAGGAACAATTATATCAATTTAATGGTAATATTAGTGTTTTTGCAAGTATCCCATCATTGACAATCCCAAAGTGTAAAAATGAAACTCAGCTGAGAGTCAAAACATGGATGTGGTTATGGAGAAATTGCTCTACGCAGGTGTGATACCATATACGCCAATATTACCAATTCATAAGGACATTCTGCTGTGTAAACATTCACTAGCCAGCATGCACAACTCCAGATGTAACACATTTTTCATTCAAAGTTAGTTTTTCATTATTATTCAAAGCTTCTACAGTTTTGGACTCTTCAGTGTACTGTTGATCATAAATTGCATTATGTTTTGGAAGTGATGTCAGCTGTGATTTTTAGTAATATTTTTTAACTAAACTGTATCTTGGCAACAGTGAGAATTCCCATTTTGATAACTTTTCATATTTCTTCCCTTTATAATGTACCCAGAGGGTAATCTTTGAGGACATTTGGTGTCATTCGGACACACTGCTGAAATTGTTTCAACTGCTGAACTCCAAGGTTATGACTTCCACTGGAAAAGTCATTGTTCATACCTAGCTTACTGAATCCAAGTTATGTCTACAAATCAACTGTTGGGACATATGTTTCAGTGGGTGTGCACTTCAATTCCAGGAAGACATTGTAGTTCTTCTGGCATTATACGGCAAATTAGTTGTACTATTAAGTCTTACACCTTATTTCCACTGTGGTTCTAAAGCATATTGTAGTGGATTGAATCTGTTTTCCCATGAGCAACTCCAGGAATCTTTTCAGTCTGCTGAGGTGATACCAGCTGGACCGGACAAAAGACAAATCATTGTGGTACCATTCTAGTTTGAACTGAACAGATGTTTTAGCATTTTGTTTCACCACCAGTGTTGGGGAAAGTTACTTTTAAAAGTAAGGCATTACAATATTGTGTTACTTAGTTACTTTTTATAGAAAGTCATGCATTACATTACTTTTGCGTTACTTTTTGCCACCTGAGCTGGGCGTGCTTATTTATTTTTAATAACAGAAAACCCAAAAGTTATATTTTTGGCAACTGTAAATGCCTTTTCACACCAAAAGTGAAATTAATAAGCCTCTGGCTGAAGGAAGAGCATGCCTCTGCACCTCACTCCTGATTTCTCTCAACATGGGCAGGAGAGCTGTCAGTGAATAAATGGGAAAACAAAGTAACTTGCGTTACTTATTTGAAAAAGTAACTCAGATATTTTCCTGTAAATTTAAAAGTAATGTGTTACTTTACTAGTTACCAGAAAAAAAGTAATCTGATTACATAATTTGTGTAACTTGTAATGCGATACCCCTAACACTGTGTACCACCCTAAATTCTCCTTGATATTCTAAATTCTTTAGATATGACTCCATATTCATCCTTAAAAGTCACTCTTTCAGTACAATTCTTTCAGTACAAAAGTTGATTTCTCTTCTCTCTGGCAGGCATGAAACGCCCCTTTCTGCTAATTGGAAGCAACGGCAAGACCGATTCATTTCTACAGGATGGTTGTTTCAGAAGATTTTTTTTCAATGAAGCATTTAAACAAAAAAATTAACTAAATGAAATGGGTTCATTTAAAAAAATATGTGAACTCAATAACTGATTATATTAAATTAAACTTAAAGAATGAAATGCAGCATGCTTTGCGTCAGACTATGAGAAGAGTAAATGTTGAATGAAGTGGTATTTTGAGTTTTTGCACAGGATTAACATAGAGAGAGGTGTTTTAGTGTTTAACGTTTTGTTATGCTGCAGTTGTGCAGGGGTGAAGAACAGAGCTTGCAGTTAAGTTGAGAATGGGCTGCAAAAACAAGACTATATTTGCTGCTTAATTGTGTACATGCAAATGTATAGTGATAGTCTCTTAGCTATTTACATTAGCACATGCTGACTTTAATCTTTCATATAGCACAGATGTTCCTGGTATTGAAAGATGATAAATTATTGTTTTGTCTTTTCCCCAAAACTCCAGTGGATCACTTGTTCAGAGGTGTGACTGAAAGATGAAAGGGCATGGAGACACTGTGAGATGGCTTCAAACCAGCCATTGTTCAAGAGCATTATTTTGGTGTTCAAAGAGGTTAAATCTACACCGTTTCATGTTCTTCATATAGTCTTTGAAGCATGAAAAAGAGTGTAGTTCCACCATGTTTCCAACTCCTGAATCAGCTTCATCTTTGGTTTGCCCATCTGCTCCTGAATTGTTTCTCTGTGGCATCTGGTGTTTGATCTAAAGAAGTTAACCACTCTTCTGCACTGATCTTTAATTTCACTCATCTTGGCTGTTTGTAAGACGGCACACAGATTTGCACATTTGAGGCATGGTCTGGAATGAGGCATGTAACTTTGTCTCTTGTTCCCCATGACTCCAGCAAAACAGTTTTTGTTTCTTTAATGTGCTCAGCTGTGTGTGTTTCAGGAAACCTAAATAACAATAATCCATATTCATGGACATTCACATGTCAGACGTCAAATTGACACCACCTTCCCTTTTGTACCTTCACATTTTGTACTTTACAGCAACCATGTTCTTCAGTCCACGTCTTGCCAGAAGCACATATGCTGGTCAAGCTGTGTGATATACTGTCAATTTGTCATTTACAGTATATTGTGCATAGTTTTCTGTCTTTTAGGGCTTAAAACTGTATGCAGTTGTTATTGTTGGTTTTTTTGAACATCATTTTTGGCCAGTATCCAAGTCAGCATCTGCCCATGTTTTGTTTATTTTTGTAGTAAAATTTGACAGGATTTTACATCAGGTGATTAACTAGGCATTCTGAGGTGAGCACTGACCATGGATCAGTATGAACACTGAACCTTAGTAGACACTAATTCATGGGCTTACCTTGATATCAACATCTGTGTAACACGCACAACATATCCACAAAAGAAAACACCCAACATAAAATTCTGGGGTATAAATACACAGGATAAGAAGAGGCTAACTAAGAATAGGTGAGGGAAATTAATCATTATAACAGCAATCAAGGGTAACTATGGAAACAAAGGCAAAACGGGAAGTACGCGTTTGATACATGGTCTGAAGCACTGATTATAAACAAAAGATTTGTAAAGGTTTCAAAGCTCATGATGCAGTGTTTCTAAAGCAAATTGTGAAATTAACCTACTAGTGGGAAAATTTGGGATATTAAAACTATTAAAATATCTCAATACAGTCAGCCTTTCGACAGAGTCAATCTTTTGCAATGGCAGCCGATGAAACTTAACCATAAGCAAGCTAGTCTGGCATAAAAATAGTGTTGGTTCTGAAATGCCACAATTAATAAAACTTCTCCCAAAATCCAAGATACAAATTGCCCCTCTATGTAGCTTGTTTTTTGTGTTTGAAATTTGGAAGGAAAAAAAAAAAAAATCAACAAAGTTATTTAGAATACAGTTTAAGAATTCTACATGAAAGATAACCAATGCTCTTTTTTTCAATCACTAGAACAAACAGTATTTCTCAACTTGCATATACTTGGCCTACCCCTGTGCTTTAACTATTTTTTGAGATATGTTTAAGAAAAGTACAATTACGTTTTCTAAGTATACTTGGCTTATACTAGCAAGTATACAGAAAAGTAAAAGTATATTTGGCCTACTTGTACTTAATCTTTTTTTCTAGAAAACTATAATTAGGTATTCTAAGTATACTCAGCTTTGTTTTTACTTCTTTCATAGAGAAGCCTTTTAAAAACCTTTTTCCCCCACACATATTCACACATATCTTTGAGGTAGTTTATAGTACAAAGTAAATTTTATTAAGTAAACTTAAGCAAAGTTCAAGTATATTTTCCAAGTACAGCATACTTTATGTAGTAACTGTACTAATATTTGATATCATGGAAATAGTGGAGTTCTTGTGTTTTAGTACATTTCTCTCTAAGATTTCCTTGCTTTCATGGCACATGTTTGTAGCAGGCTACACAACAATCACACATTAAACACAAGTCTCCCCATATCAAGCTCAAAGCACTTTGCACAAAGCCAAGTCTACACTTAAGAGCTCTGTGAGAATACCACCTCCACCCTTGGAGAGGAAGACTTGGCCTGAAACCTTATCTCCACCCTGCCGCTGATAACCGTGCAGCCCTCTCCCAGCCACATGCTCCTGAACGCTCCTTTATGACTCACCCTGTGGCCCAGCAGAGGTGGAGAGCCCTGTGTGCACTATGGCATCACTGAGGCTGAATAATTTATTGTGGGAGCTAAGTGTTTCCATTCGCAGCCAGGGCCACTAAAAACAAGCAGGATCAGGGTTTCTGGGGGGCCCTCTCATAAAATCAAAAATCAAAAATGGAGGTATAGGTCTATGGAATTTTTTCACTTTTTACCACCCAGCAGGCAAAAATCAATCAGTTTCAAGTTTGATTTTTTTTTTCTTTTACAAAAGTAACAGCCCATGTCTACAATACTTGAGGCGTTGTTCATGGCGATAACAGGAGGGACTTACAAATCTACACTGAAAAAAGTGTTGCATTTACATTAGTATTTAATTAGTACATTAGTATTTAAACTAGGGCTGGTAAGTGATTGAAATGTTTAATCTAATTAATTGCATGATGTGGTGAGTAATTAATCTAATTAATCGCAAATTAATCCCACATCAAATTTGGCTGAGAAATTACTCCCAAAAGATAATTTAAAGTCATTGTTGTGTAAAACAAACAGATATTACAAAGAGTAGCTTCAGCAAGAAATATTTTGTTTGATAAAATATATTACATATACTCTTTTGGACCATGAGTGTGAGTAAATGATGACACAACTGTAATTTTTGGGTGGGTGAACCATACCTTTAATAATTTATTTTATTAATTTTATTATTATTACTATGGAAATATGAAATTATTTCTTTTAATGAAATGATACTCTAATAACCTAAAACTGCCAGTAGGTGGTGGTAAATGTCTTAATGATTAAGTCATCGAGTCATTTATTCATTCATTTGATTTGTTCAAATGGCTGATTCATTCAGGAGTGAAGTAAATGATTCTTTATGAATGTTCCATTGAATCATTAGGCTTGTTCGACGTGAAGCGGATCATCACCATCAGATCGATCGGTGTATGTCATCAAAGTACCGCAAAGGCTATAGAGAGCAGATGGCTCTGCATGTTTTTGAATCGCTCTCGCGGTCCTTTGATGTCATAAGGCGGCTATACACCGATCGGTCTGTGCAGCACCGCTTCAAATCCAACGCGCCAAATGGTCAGTAGCCCCTCACTGCATTAAGAAATGAAATGCCGCTGTGTGTTGCTCGAAGACGAACAGTTCTGCTTTGTCTTTATATTTTCGTTGACAAAAAATTGAGCAAAACAGACAACACTGTGTCTAAAATAACACAAAATTAACTTCTCACTTACAGAACTGTTGTATAAGATCAGTATCACATTTGCACGCGAGTGATATTACTCGTGTGATATTGCTTAACTATATGATGTAAATATGAGACAAAAACTCAAACGGGGGCATTTTTGTCCCATATCTTGAATTTTAGGGACATTCTAACTACGTTCTCTAGGCTCCATCATGCAGTGAGTTGTTGCCCTGCCTCATATTTGTCATCAATAAACTGTACGAAATGTCAGATGACCCACATAGGTCTGGGGCGGGGCAAGTGCGTTAAATGCTTTAATAATTTTAACGCGTTATTTTTCACCATAAATTAAACTAACTAACGCGTTAAATTACCAACCCTAATTTAAACACAATTATAATTTGCTCATGTGACTTCCTCATCAGTAAGTTATTTTAAAGTAATCAAATGAAGTAGTCTGAAATTTATTTTATATGGATCCCAGACAATATTTAATTAAAGGGATAGTTCACCCAAAAATGAAAATTCTGTCATTAATTACTCACCCTCATGTCATTCTAAACCTGCAAGACCTTCATTCATCTTTGGAACACAAATTAAGATATTTTTGATGAAATCCGAGAGCTTTCTGACCATCCTATCGACAGCAAGGGTACTACCATGTTCAAAGCCCAGAAAGTTAGTAAGGACATCATTAAAATAGTTCATGTGACATCAGTGGTTCAATCGTAATGTTATGAAGCTACAAGAATACTTTTTGTGAGCTAAGAAAACAAAAATAATGACTTTATTCAACAATTTCTTGTCTTCCGTGTCAGTCTTCGACACCTGCTTACAAAAGTACCACAACACATATGGTGCATTCCTCTGCTTGTAAACAAGGTGCAGTGTATGCATGTTCTATGTCAAAACACCAGAATTGTTGAATAAAGTCCTTATTTTTGCTTTTGTCGCACATAAAAAGTATTCACATACCTTCATAAATTTAAGGTTGAACCACTGATGTCACATGGACTATTTCAGCAATGTCCTTACTACCTTTCTGGGCCTTGAATATGTCAGTTGCGTTGTCTATGGAGGGTCAGAAAGCTCTCGGATTTCATCAAAAATATCTTAATTTGTGTTCCGAAGATAAACGAAGGTCTGACGGGATTGGAAGGACATGAGGGTGAGTAATTAATGACAGAGTTTTCATTTTTGGGTGAACTATCCCTTTAATTTAATATTATACATATACTTTGCATCATATCACTGAATTGTAAGATTACTACTTAGTTAAACTGTTGGTGAACAATAGCACATTTTAGAATGATGCTAAATAATAAGCATTGGTTCTTTTATTGCCCTTTTCCCCATCGCGTTTTAATAATCATTTGATATCGTTAATTTGATATTAATTAGATATCATTCGAAAGCTTAAATACTCAAAATTCATCCTGTGAAAACCGTTTTGAAATTGGACTTTGCTTTACCACTTTTGGGTTACCATGGTAGTTTAAATACTTTTAGCAGGCTCCTCCCCTTAGTGGGTGGTCTCAGGTATCATATTACAAAAATGTACAACAATATTTTATAATCAAAACCTTTTCTAATCTCAGCCAAACACATATCTTTGTAAAGGAGCCTCAAGGTTCCATATTTGGTGGTTATTTTGCGATAGAAGTAATATCGTGACAGAAATGTATTGATATGTGACCGGAAAATGCAGTAAAAAAAATTCAATGGAGTTTGGGTGTCACCTGGTGTCTATTTTTGGTATAGCGTCTACACAAAATCTCATTTGGAATATCAACTTCAAATTTAACTTATATATATATATATAGCTTTGATTTTATATAATTTTTAAAAATATATTTTGTAAAATATCTATTTTATATGAAATAAAAAATTCTAAAGTACATTTTCTTTACAGTAAACTTAAACTTCTATAACTTTTTTTACACTCTCATTCTTTGAATTGCTTTTGCATTTTTTGCACTTCAGCAATAACCTGCTGACTGTCTGCTGAATGTTCCACTTAAACACTTTTAAGTCTTCCATTTTTCTCATCTTGCTGAAAACACACACACACACACACACACAAATAATGCTTCATTTCAAAATGTTTCATTTTCTGATTAATGCAAAGCATGCTGGAAACAATGTCAACATCAAAAAACATTTTCAAGCATTTGACTGGTTCACATTCGCCCTGCTTAACTGAATCTATCAGACTGTACTTAGAGAAATACATGAATTGAAAGCAAAGAAATCAAGTTTAGAAGAGAAACAGAATTTTGGTTTGTATATGACAAATCATATGATTGAAATTGGACAGTCTTTGTTTACCCATTTTTTCAGTGTATGTTTAATACCTAGGGTTAGGCGTTTGTTCATATCACTACCCATGATGAGCAATAGTAAAAGTAATTCTTGCCCTGCTAAATGTTTTTAGGTGTTGTTGTAGTGCCTGCCTTTTGTTTGCAATACAAATTCATAACATTAAGAATGACACTCAAGTAATTCCACCTAATTATAAGTAACTTTCTGTATGAACTAAAGTCAAAAAACTCATAAAACCCAGTGTAATATTATGGCTAATAAAAAACTTGGCTACTTTAAGATGGATGGATATTGAGGGAAAAGCATTTTGAGGCAACTGGGACTTTCCTAGATTGATTGCTTCCACTTTTAAAATATATTTCTGGGAAGGTGCTTTGTCAGTACTCAATGAATGGTCATAGGAGGTGTTCTGGCAGAAATGGATCATAAGTCACGCAGAGAATGAGTGAGTATTTCACAAGAGGCATGAATAAGTTGGAAATTTGTTTTCATTGTGAAGACATTCAGTGCGCATTGTATGATCGATCCATGCATTGGTACAAAAATAAATGGTAATGACATCTCATGTTGAAATCTGCTGGACCTACGAAGTATTTACTCTTAATTTAGTGAAAGAAAAAAAATATATTTTAGGAACGTGTTGCCACCTTCAAAGCGGTGAAGGGCTGCTAGAAAGCTACATTATTTTATATGCATGGTGTCATAATAAATGTACTATTTATCATATGTTTAATGCATGACCGAGTAAGGAATACTTTGCTTCTACACTGCTTTAACTTAACAAATTATGATCTTCTGTATACTGTATCTTATTTAAAATATTAGTGATGAGCGGCCTCTTCAAGCAGTCTGATGGAGTGAATGCATAGAGGTGAACATTACTGTTTGTTAGTCTTGGCCTGTGTGGAGATCAGCTGAACTGAAGTGGAGCAAGTATACAGTATCTCTAAATAAACAAAAAAGACCTATTCATGAGCAAAGGAATAAAAACAATAATATTTGCAGAAGGCTGATGATATCAGATTCATCTCTGCATGGACCTTCAGTGTTAAGGCATGTACATCACAGTCACACTGAGAACATTCACGCTGAGACAGGGATCTTTGCAAGGTATTACTTCCCACTGAAGTACTAAAATACTGTAGTCTGATCAGCTTAAATCAGTCTTTGTTGCCTTTGTCACATGCCATGGTTTGTATTGGCATGTTATGAATTCCATATGAAAGCTAATGCAACACCCTACTGGTGACTGATTATATTGAAGAAATACTTTATGAAGTGTTTTGATGTTATTTTAATTTAGGTTAACAAACAGAGCTCGCAGCAGCTGTTAGGAATATGGGTGACAAATTCTTGTGGACAAATCAAAACATGATAAAAATGCATTACAAGGAATTTTACCACCATCTGGTTGAGTTCATGGTTCATGGTGTGAGATGCGATGCAATTTGCCAAAGATGTGCCCGACGCTTATGTACATAAACCAACAATTTGGTGTGGACTGTCAGCCAGTGACAGACTTGTGCTCAATTATATGGAAATAAAACAAATGACAAAAACCCTGCTGAAGGCCTGTTTGGGCCGATATGTGTTTAATATAAACTTTTTAATATGCAGCTCTGCAAATAAAGGCTTTTTAAAGATTGCATTGACATGGAATTTTGTTTCTTTCATGAGGAAGGATCCACTTATAATTGTGTTAAACAAATTACTTACAATAAATAAAACAATAGATTAATTAAATGAAATAAACATTTGTAACTGACGTTGTAATTAATATGTGGAGCAGCTGGAAACTAGTGACCTATTTGACCACACACACACACACACACA
>JAFVLL020013378.1:0-61176 GCA_021397915.2 Tor tambroides | reverse complement strand
AGCAGTGTATATATATATATATATATATGTATTTTTTTTTTTTTTTTTTAAGTGTTGTTCTTCAAAAGTACTGCCAGAATAATAAAGTCATGGGTTGTTAGGTTGTTATGTTCCAATTCCCATTTCTGTTTGGGGAGCTCAATGGACTTCTGCTCATCTATCTCTAAAAAGCCTCATCGTCCAATTCAAGTGGAAACAAAGGTCTGCGTGGACCATTTTTCCTACATATGTAACTGCAACTACCTCAGCGTTTGGCAGCTGAATGTAGGTGGGTTGCAGCGGCACGTCTACAGGTGTGGTTATTTCAGGGCAGACTGGAGCTTTTCTAAATGCAGTAACTCTTCCCTTGATGTGGCCTATCATTCAGCTCATGTCAAGCTGTGACAAGGCATGACACGTTTTGACAGATTATGACAACAGGTTGGCACACACATCTGATTCTCTGCATGTTAACCAGCGTTAACCAGCACATCCACTCAACGTCGGTGATGAAACTGAAGGCGAGGTTGATGTTTGTTGTTATTTCCTGATTTTTGATGAACGTCTGGCTTATGGTGCGCAAACATATTACTTAAAGGGATACATTACCCAAAAATGAAATTCCTGTCATCATTTACTCACCCTCAAGTCATTTCAAACCTGTATGAATGTCTTTCTTCTGCTGAACACAAAAGATGATATTTTGAAGAATGCTGGTAACCAAACAGTTGACGGTAGCCATTGACTTCCATTGTGTGTGGTTTTTTTTTTTCCATACTATGGAAGTCAGTGGCTACCAGCAAGAGTTTGGTAACCAACATTCTTCAAAATATCTTCTTTTGCATTCAACAGAAGAAAGAAACTCAGATTTGGAACAACTTGAAGGTGAGGAAACATTTTTGGGGGAACTATCCCTTTAATGGGGAAAATGCATATTTTAAAGGCATAATCCAGCCAAAAAATGGAAATTCTGTCATCATTTATTCACCCTCATGTCATTCCAAACATGTATGAATTTATTTTCTTCTATGGAACTTAAAAGAAGTTATGTCGATAACCAAGCAGTTTTGATAACCATTGACTTTCATTGCATGGACAAATAATACAATGAAAGTCAATTGGAAATGCAACTCTTTGGTTACCAACATTCTTCAAATATATTTTTTATGTTCATTAGAAGATTGGAACGACAAATGATGACAGAATGTTCATTTTTGAGTGAAATATCCCTTTTAAATGGATAGTTCCCTCCAAAAAAATGGGTTTGGAACGACAGGAGTAATAATGACATAATTTAGATTTTTGGCTGATTATTCCTTTAATATGCTGCTGATTACATTCATTCCTCACGTATGCTAATATATCATGTTTTAAACTGTCCATCAGTCAAAGTAAAATCTATCAAACTCCACATTTGCCTTGCAAAACGACACAAACTCTTTAGCCAAAAAAAATGAGCTACTTTTACATTCCCCTCAACATCCAAGAAAATTACGCAACGTCCCACGACGGCTGACCCTCAAGGTTTCACTTGATATATGAGCCGTTCAGTCTGTCTGTTTTGCTCTTCATTTTAGCATGATGCCTGGGTGTAAATATTATGCTTTCTCAAAAATATCCTGCAAAAGGATGCCAGCGTTTTCCCTGCGTTCGCACCGCGCTGCAGACTAATAATGCAAGTTTATTGTTCGATGCGGTATGGAACGAGGATATGTCAACAGTCAAAAATGTGCGCTGGAACAATGGAATGTCTGTTTAATGTGAGATGTGTGGGTGGCGCGTCAGGATTGTTCTCTTGATTTATGAGGTTCCTGTGCTTTTTTTACAGTAAGGCTTAGCGCAATATGTCCTCGGAGCTACATCCTGTTGGGAGCAGTGACCGACATGTGTTCCTGTGTTGGAATGGTGTGGCATTCGTCTCTGGCCAGAATCTCCATGGTGCTTATCACCGCCATATGGGATACTGGCACAGAAAGACGGTGCGGCAAAACAGGGCTGCATCACACGACTGCGGGTGAATGCTTCTGCATTAAGAAGTCGAATGCATCAAATGTGCTGTGCAAATGTATACAGGCCTGTTTATGTGGCGTAAGACTAATGTGAGCTGAATAATGACTCTATTGTTTTCTGTAGAGCTGCTTACAGCTGAATGAACTAGTTTCATGATTGATACACTTCAGAAAAAAAGGTACAAGCTGCCTACTGGGGCGGTAACCTAAGGTACAAAAGCTAAAAAGTACACCTTTTACCCCTAAATGGTACATATTAGTACCTTAAAGGCACACATTAGCATATTAAAAGTACATATTACTATGTTTTGAAAAGGTATTGCCCTAGTGACGGTTTTGTACCTGTATAAATGAATAAATAAATAAATGCAGTCAAAAATCAAAAGTTGAGAAAACATTAAAAAAAACTTGAGGCAAGTAGCTTCAGGACTAAAAAAAAAACAATGAATCTTGTTTTTACTTGTAGATCCACGCTCATTTATCTAGCGTTTCAAGTTAATATGAGCATTTATATGTCTAACTTGTGTATCAGTTTATTGAGCAGAAAATGTTAGATAGAATTACTTCTGTAAACCAAAGCATTGTATTAATGTGCTGTAATGGAAGAAATTTTGCTGAAAGAGAATAATGGTGACTTGAAATGCAACTTTTACAACAAAATATAATCAAAAACACTACACAGAGCTAAAACATTAATTATTTATGAATAATAATAATAATAATAAATTATAATAAATTAAAAATAATACATTATTGAATTAATTTAATACATTATGTAATGTCAACTTTTACTACATTCGATAGTTGAAAGAATCTTTAAAATGCACTGAAATAAAACTGATGTAGAAACAATTTTCAGTCAAAAATTGCTAGTAAATTTCACAATTAATGACAAAAATTCATTGAAACATGAAATTTCGAAGCAGAGACAAATAGTATTTTCTTGCAAAATGCTCTTCAACAATCTTTGTTTTATTTGCAACTTCAAAAATGAAAGAAAAAATGATGTGAACAATAAGTCATGCAACATATGTTTTTCCATTACTTTAACTTTAATTATTAAAAAAAAAAAGTAACACAAGATTCAACATTTGTTAAGTTGAATTTTTTTTTAAGTTTTAGGTTGAAATGTCTTGTACAGCCAATTTGATTATAGATCAAATGTAAGGCTAAAGTTTTTAAATTGAAGTGTGGATTCTTTTGATTTATTTATTTTTTACAAACAACTAAACTGAATCAACACTGAGTTGATTTGAACTGAATACTGTCAGTATTGTCTCCTATATAAAGAAGTTTTCACCATTAATTCTGTTATTTTCCCATTTATTAGTTTGAAACACTCTATAAGCGCTGTGTAAATAGAGGTGACTCGCTTTGTCCAATACGATGCATGTACGCTGTGGGTAGTTGCACACAGCGCGCTCCGCAACACCATGTTGCACATGCATGCCAACACGCCCACACACGCTCGCCCCGTGCCCGCAATTCCATCAACACACACCTCCGCACACCCATGTGCCCGGATAACCGCAGCCAAGCCCACACACGGTTATTTGGCTGTGGTTTCGTGGCGAACAGAGGGAAGGTTTGCACCAGGGGCCTGCCAAGCTTTGGAAATCCTTTGATGGCGCTGGAACTTGAGCGAATCTGTCCAAAGTGCTTGACGTGGGAGATTATTGTGGCGTCGTGCACCAGATAAACCTACAAAGATCATGTTTATGTTGAAAAACAGCCATATGTCACGCTTTCGCAGCTGTCACCGCCGGTTGCGAGCCTCGCGCACACCGTTATGGTCGAGATATCAAGCGGGATACGCATTACGAAAACACAGTCCCCAGACAGGCAGGCCTTTCATCTAAAGTTATTGCCACGCTGCCTGGGGTAATACATCATGAATTCTGTAAGGACAATGCTAAGAAGCGCAATCTGAGGACAAATGCATCATAGTTGCACAGTGAGCATTTTGTTACAAATAATGTTGTCATCAATTTTCATCTTTTGTTTAAACATATTAGTCTTTTGGACAAGATAGGTCATATTTCAGCAGTTTGATAAATTCTCCCTTCTTGCCTTTTCACAGAATGTGCACTTAATTAATTACACAACCTTTAATTGGACAGATTATTCCTAATGGTTGTGCGATGCTAAATGTACAAACTCAGAAGAGGCTCAGGAGTCATTATTTTAATGCCACATTCTCAGCTCGTTGCAATCAGTATATTTCAAATAATTAATCAGTTTCACATCGCGAGAAACATTTGGCCTAAAATAGACAAATTACGCTCACATTTGTGGAGGGATTTTTATTTTTTTTTATGTCTCCAATACCGTCCTCTTCTGTAATATCACAGATGCGGTGCTTTATTAAGGGCGAGAGAGTGTGTGTGAGTGTGTGTGTGTTTTTTTCTAATTTTATGATATCTGCAGGCATTTGGGTGTTTAATTAGGGCGGTAATGTCCGGTGATGTACGTGATGGATTTTTACGGAAGTCGGCTTTAACTATCTGAGGCGATATCATAAATCACAAACCTTGGCTGTAATGCTCGTGTGAGTTTGTTTAATTAGGATGTCCACCGAGAGATTCAGGGTGTTGCTGGGTTTGCACAAGGAATGCCAGTTATACAAACACAACAGAGATTTCACATTTCATTGTGCTCCGAGGATTATCGCTGCTATACTGTTGATAAAAAATGAAAAAAGAGTCATTTGTGCATTAACACTAAAGAGAGTCTGTGCGTGGTTTTGTTTGTGTGCATCATAGAACTTTTGTTTTGTCTTTGATTAACATGAGTGGATCTCTTATTGAGAGATCCACTCATGTTAATAAGCCAACAGATGCTATTATCAAGTAAAAATGTTTCCAATCAGGAGACAGTCACGGCCTGTGTTGTTCATAGCACTAAAGGCGGATTTCAAGCGGAAAATGGCAACAGACCCTCAAGTACAAGTCAAGTAATCAATTTAAATGCAATATTTCCATCATGTGATTCTGATCTAGTCATGAAAATTAACTTTTGCTGTTGAAAACTACATAGGCAATAAAATTGAATATAAAAATTGTGATTTAAATCATAAATTAAAGCAATAAGCCCCGTGAAGCCGTGGTTTACAGTGAATTTATAACAGCTAAGGGGCGTTGTTAGGCACGACGCCAAACAGAACCCCCTTAGCTGTTATAAATTCACTGTAAACCACGGCTTCACGGGGCTTATTGCTTTTATAAAACGGTTATTCCATATATTTAGTAAGTTTTCATAAAATAAAACAGAGAAAATAAGTGTAATGATATTAATAAAAACAGTATTCTTCCACCAAACAATGTAGTTCCTCAGAAACAATTGTGGTTGGAACCTATGGTTGGAACAAAGTGGTTGCCAAGCAACACACAAAGTACACAAAGGTGTAGGTTTGTAGTGTAATTTACAACGGCTTCGAACATGGCTCAGCCAATCAGAATCAAGGACCTGAACTATCCGTTTTATAAATAATATTTTAGTATTTGTAATAAGCGCGAAGGCACCTAAGGGCCGCTTTTAATGGCATAACATAACCATAACTCATAAATATGGCAACAAGAGTAAAAAAGAAAAAGGCAGAAACGGAAATATTTTTTTTGTAACTATTACTCTCCAGTTCAAGTCAACAAACACGTCTTTTAAATATTACGTTTAAATATTCTGTAAAACTGAGTTTAAACATAACAATAGACTGAAATCTTTACGCTAAGGTCGTGTCAGCTGTTTGAGAATCAGAACAGGATCATCCGATGTCCGATTCACGAATGAATCATTCTTTTGAGCCGATTCTTTACAATGACTCGGTTAAGCGGTTAGCAAAACGTTCTGAATCGGTTCGCGATTTTGTCTTAATTATTCAGTTCACTCGCTGTGTCTCTCTCGGTAAAAACTTTGATTGAATACTTTAGAACACCGAGAACAATAAAAGTGCTTAATAAAGTGGATATTTATTTACCTGTCATCCAAAGAGTCGAAGCTGCATCTTATCGTTTGCCAGCGATGAAGAAGCTCTTCATGGGTTCAACCTGCCCGTGCTGTTTGTGAACGAACTGCAGGTAAACGATTCAAAACACGAACATGAAAACATTATCGTCGTGATATTGTAGTTGTTTCACATTAAATGTACAATGGCGTTTTTGGGTTACCTTAACGTAGTGTATGGAGTTTCTTCAACCGCGATCACTTTTGGCACTGTGAATTTTTAGAAAATAAGCTTAAAACACATTTTCACACTCACTAGTTATTCATTTGTATACCATCTATGTCCATTTCGTGTATATACTGTATATGTATTTTAATTAAAATTGCCCTACTCGTTTGTCGTGCTATGACTTAATTTCCTGGCTAAGTTAATGTTAGCAGTTTCATAGATACAGATACAACTAAATATTTTCACGGTTTTTGGATATATTCTTTAATTTGAGCTTGCTTGGAAATGATGCACAATAGAAATATTCTGTTCATAAGCGATATTTACCTTGATTTCTTTTCGTTTTCACGACACAATACGTCTTATTTTACCTCAAGCTCTTCACTGGCACCTCTGTCTCACTGACTTTTGAAAAAAAAAAAAATGTATTGGGGCAAAAATGTTCCACCCAAAAACGTTGGGTGGAAATGACAATGAATGAAAAATAAATTGAATTGAATGCATCGATTTTTTTCCCCCTAGAAAAAAGTTCTGAAACAAAATCTATTAATTAAATCACCAAAAAAAAAAAAAAAAAAAAATTGAAAAGGAATTTTGGACACATATCTGCAAATATGTGTCGGTGTATAATATATATATATATATATATATATATATATAGAATATTTCTGCTTCTATTTTGTACCCTGTTTAAGTGCTAGTGAGGCATACTTTGGAAGTAAATTGACTTTAAATCAGAGTTTGGGTTGATCTGAATGCTCTGTACTAGACCTCATGGAAGCAGGATCAAATTCGTGGGCTATCAATGTTTAACGTGCCCAGCTGGATGGGAACTGGTAAATGTGGTGCGGCATGGTACCGGGGGCACGTAGGCCAGGTGACCACAGCAGGCACGCGTGTCAGTCCGTGCTCATTAACGTGACTGATAATGCCATCTATCAGCCGTCTAATTGGCGATGAGGATCTGCGGAGGGTATTTTAACCAGGCCCACGTATCCATCACACAGCTGTGGACAAGATGATGGCACTTCATTACCAGAGTGCTAACCAGGTAAAAGTCACATCCATTTGTAATGAGTGCGGGGGCCGCTTTCACTCCTGTCCATTTTCATTATGTAAAGTTCAGCGCATATGTATGTGTATTGTAATTATCTTGATGAATATGCAAGCTTACTTCACTTTGATTTTTCCACATAATGTCACCGGCAGCGAAGACGAGCAAGTGCTGTGGAACAAATAACTGTGGTGAGGTAAGCATGTTTCCAACTGATACACAGTATGCAAGCAGATACTTCCACTGAAGTTTCTCTTGATCATGGTTTTTTTTTTTTTTTTTACAGTAGAGAAAGAGGACAAGAAACAATTGAGTAAAAGGGATTGAGAAATATCATGGGCCAAATATAAACCAAGAAGTCAAAATTTGGCTAGTTAGCATGGCCTAGTTAGCCTCTGTTGGTAGATGCCATAATTAAACACACACACACACACACACACATACATACATGCATGCATATATATATATATATATATATATATATATATATATATATATGTATTGCTATCAAAGAAAGATAAAAGCCATTGTATACCTTTAATAAAGTTACAAAATGTGTGTGTGTAATATAATTGTTATAATAATAGAATAAAATATAAATATATATTAAAATTGAATATAAATTGCATGTTTATAATTTTATAAAATATATATTAAAACATTAATTATATACATAGAAAAAGCATATTAAATGGAAGTAAAGTGTCTAATGTTTCGAATAACTTTTGTGAAAATAAAATGTCAAAATATAGGGGAAATATTGTCCTATCGTCATTCAGCGTAACAGATACAATTATGTAACAATGAAACCCTTATTCTGACCTGTATATGAAATGTATAAAAGATAGTGCTGTCAATCGATTAAAAAAAAATAACTAATTAATCGCACATTTTTCTAAAATTAATCGCGATTAATCGCGATTAATTCCACCTAACATTAAAGTTTTTAAATATACTTTTATATTGCAATAATTTCACATTCAGTCTTCAAATGTACAATGTACAAACAACATACAGTATATTTTTAATATTTCTTTAATGGCATCTTTTTTTTATGATTGAAGGCCAGCATCACTGATATCAATACTACTGATGTCTCTATAAAATAGTTTTTTCCCCTGAATATTTAACCATTGACTGTAGCCAGTCAGCATTACAGTATAATTGAGAGCTATCAATTTTAAAATTTATTAGACTTAACTTCTAATTTAAGTGAACTTAAAACAATCTTCACATGAACCCATTATAATAAATGACATATTTACCTACCTGTGCCCTTCTGCAGAAATATACAGAAAATGAATACTTACCAAACACTACATTCTAAATTAAATATAGATGAACCCCTTAAAGCTATAAAAGTTATTGATTTCCTCTTTTTTTCTTTTGTTCTTGGATTAATAGACATCACAGCAGCTGGTTATTAGCTTATTTGCCTGCTATAGCTTTAAAAGCTGCTGCTGCTGAACGTGACGCGGATCTGACATGCAACTCTCTTTACCTTTTCTGACCCACTTCAGATCTTAAAGTCTCTACTAATGAGCGGACGAGTTGAATCAGGTGTTTTAGATGAGGGAGACAGTGCTGGGGTGCCTCAGGACAGTTTTTAAAACCATTTCAGAGACATGTTCTTAAATGTGACGCATATATAACATATTGCATGCATGCGTGCAGTTTTAAGGCAGCTTTAATCGCCTTTTTGGTAACTTCATGCCTTAACTGACGGCATTACTAGGACATTGCATGCACGTAGTTTCTTTCGCTGTTTGATATGAAATGATACAGGCTACAGCGCGTGCCGGCTCCTTTGTGTGTGTATTTGAAGAGCGCGCGCTGCCAGCACAGTATCTTTTCCGTGCTCGCCTGGCGCGGAGACGAAATTAGAGTTCGTCTGAAACGTCTCTCGTCTGATGTGGTCATAAAGACGTTCTGCATCTAAATAAACGTAATCCTTTTCAAGAAAAAAAGAGACAGAGGCAGCAGTTGCGAATGGGGTGGCCAACCCTAGCCCCACCCCGTTAATTGCGTTAAATATTTTTAACGCGTTAATCAGAAAAAATTAATCGCATGCGTTAATGCGCTAATTTTGACACCACTAATAAAAGAAAAAGTGATCATACTAAATTGTATTATCTTTTAAATGATTAAAAACTGTGCTGCAAATGAGTAAAATTTAGTGGTTTGAAGGATGGTGGCAAAGATTGGTAAAGGTTTACAATTTCAATTAATTAGTATTTGGGGGCTACACTTGTGATCTTTAAATCTAAGAGTCTAAATCTAGAGTCATCTAATGTCATCCAATGATTCTTGTTCTAAATATGCCTGAATTTTTTTTGTATATGAACTATTGTTACACTGAAAAACATTTGTGTCTTCTGTAAATCAAGGTAAATATGTATGATAGTCATTATTCTTTGCTCAGAAAAAAATCAAGATTTTTTTTTTCTTACTGCTTGAAAACCCCTTATCGTCTTTGACACACACACACACACACACATACACACATATATATGCGTGTATGTGTGTGTATGTATATAGCTCTTTTTTTAAAGGCATGCAATGACTTACATTTATCTTATTCTTATATATTATGTTTTTACAGTACCGATGATAGACCATTGAGCTTAATGGAAAAAAGATACCTTTATCGGGTCTTGTAGACCTCATTGATATTTTATTTTAGTATTATTTTTTAATACTAATGCTTATATATATTTTTTATTTTATTTTATTTTTTTTAAATAAATAGAATTCATTTATAAAAAGATATTTTTGTTTTGTTTGAAAAAAAAAAAATAGATACAGTACAGAAAAAGGCCAGGAAATGTTGCAGATTCAAACCTGCATCGTCCACATGAGCCCCATGGCTCAATGTTGTAAAGCACATGCGCTGTCCGCTAAGCCGTGGCTCAGACAGAAACACGTTCTAATGAACTGCACAGGAAAACTGGCATGGCAGGCAACAGCTCCACTTCCTTGGGTGTTTCCTGCCAAAGAAAAATTGCCAATTCATCCTTCGCTGTCCAGTCCGGTACAAAAACTTTGCTAAAATGCCCGAAAGTCCATATTTAGTAATTCACATGTCAGTGATTATCATTTCCAACCCTCTCAGACTGCAGCAATGAATCTTTACCCCCCTCCATCTCCTCTTCCTCTCGTTCTGCCTCTCCCTCACTCGTCCTTCCCATTTATTGCTTTGTACAGCAAAGCACCATTACTGATCCCTTCCAAAGCACAAACTAAAAATCTATCCCGTTGTCATTTGCTTCGCTGTGCCATCTATCATCTGGGAGCGGGTGGGGGGAGTTTGGCAGCATCTCAGCGCCAGAGAGGAGGCGCTGGAACAGGAGGCAGAGTCAAGGACTTTCACGCGCAACAAAAAACTTGTCACAATTATTTATGGCTCTAGCTGGGACACATAATAGGACACATCAAACTGCTGTTTTTTTCCCTCCCTTTCAGTTTTTTTCGCTTTTTCTTCCCCTCCGCGGCGATGAGCGCCCTCACGTCGCCGGCTCCCTTGTCGAAGTGGGTCACAGGCATCTCTTGCCTTACACATACAATTTCCAAGACAATGGCGGAGCACTTGGGGAAGTGACAGTGACAAATACAGGAGGCCCCACCGAAAGCTGGGCAGGCTGTTACATGAGTGATTGCGCCAATAATCATGCAGGGCCGTCACGTGGCCCCGGGGCAGGAAGGAGGGAGGGAGAGAGAGAGAGAGAGAAGGCGAAGAAACGAGGGAGGGAAGAGTAGATGGGATGGACTGAGCAGGAGAAATGAAAAAAGAAAGTATATTGAGATGGACAGATGGAGAAAGAGTGAACTGCTTAAACAGGAAGGGAACAAGAGTGTGTCGATGGAAATGAGCACATATACTGTAAGCTTCAGGTAGTACAGTAGATATATAGAAAGATCTAAAAATAGATGGATGGATGGATCAAAAAATTCATAGATGGGTAGATATATCCAAATTAGATAGATAGATAGATAGATAGATAGGTGGATGGATAGATGTACAGATGGATAGATAGCTTGAAAATTTCATGGATGGTTAAAAAAATTCAAAGAAGACAGATAATAGATAGATAGACAGACAGACAGACAGAGATGGATAGACAGATGGATAGACGGATAGTTAACTGGATAGATAAAAAATTTCAAAGAGATAGATGGATAGATAGATAATAGGTGGATGGATAGATAGATAATAGGTGGATGTATAGATGGATAGATATATCGAAGATTTCATAGATGGATAGATAGATAGATGATAGATAGAGAGTCTGGTGTGGTTGGTTATGTGGGACTCTGGTCTGTGTGCAGTGGTTTCTACCAGGTCCTGGCAAATCATTTTTTACACTCTTATCAACCATCTGTGACTTCCTTCCCCTCAGATGAGGTGCCACTAAATGACTGTCACCCCACGCACAGCTCAGCGATGTTCTGCTGCGCCGCTCGTAATTGGGAAGGGGTGGCTCAGGCCGCTTTCCCGCCGTGACCTTTCTTAAACTCACCCGCCCGGGGAATTGGGTAGAGCCTGCGATTAAATTACTTCTCCAGCACCTCGGCCCCTCACCTTAAGAGCTGCCACTTGGCTTGGGTTCACAGGCTAGGGTAAGGGCCTCTCCCCGACCCATCACGTCTGCTACAGGCAGCGCAGAGCTTTGATTTTGGCAAGCATCACTATTGTTGCTCTTACTATACTCTAGGCCCTAAATATTAAACTCAAGTATTGGTCTGAGGTCCAATTATAATGTTAGTCAAGGGGGTTCTTGCATAAAAAAAGTTTTATTTTAAACATTTTGATTAAAAAAAATAACTAAGAATTCTTAAAATAATAATAATAACAAAGAGAAAATTTTCAATTAAACATTTTCCTTAAATTGAATAAAAGCTGCATTTATTTGTTTAAAAATATAGCAAAAATATAGTAACATTGTGAAATGTTATTACAATTTAAAATAGCTTTTTTTCTATTGTAATATTTTTTTTAAAATGCAGTTAAATTTCGTGATGATTTTTTTTTTTCAATTAAACTTTTTTCCTCAAATTGTTATGCTGATAATATAATTTATTGTGGAAATATTGCATTCAATAATAAATATATATGCAAATAGGTATTTTCACTATAGCTGTCAGATTTTATTTCCGCGTGTTGATGTTTTTGGAAAAAAAATGGCCTTATGCTCACCAATCGTGCATTTATTTTATTTAAAATACAGCAAAAACTGTAATATTGTAAAATATTAATACAATTTAAAATAACTGTTTTCTACTTTAGTATATTTTAAAATGTAATTTATTCTTGTGATGCAAAGCTGAATTTTCAGCATCATTTCTCCAGTCTTCAGTGTCACATGATCCTTCAGAAATCACTTTAATATGCTGATTTGTTGCATTTCTTATCATCAATGTGGAAAAAAGTTGTGCTGCTTCGTATTTTTGTAGAAATCGTGATACGCCCACGCTACTGCGACAAATCTACAAAGCTTAATTTCTTTTGATACAAAAGTTGAACTTGCCAAAAATGAGCAGTGCTACTAACATTTAACAAGCAGAGTACTGTTTCATTTTAAAATCCAGTCATATTAACTATATATTTGAGAAATATCACCACACCTGAGCGCTCGCTAAATCACTTTCAAGCATGTGCGTCTCAACTACTGTCAGACCGCAGACGCTAACAGTGTGCTTTTCACACACAAGGTGTCTCTTAATTTGAAAATGATGAATCTCTGATATAAAAGACAAAAGTGGAGCAAAATATTGAAAGCTCAAATAACCTTTTTATCACTTTTATAACTTCCATAACTTTACATATTAACTGTTTTTCGAAGCTAGCTCATTTTTAGCAGCCCCTTTTGATGGCATATCGCTTCCTTTTAGACTGCGCCTAAAGCTTGTAAATTGATATCAGGGAAAGACTCGTGTGATAAAACATAATAAATGCCAAAAACTCTTACAGCGAGTGATTTCACACTCAAACGGGGGTCTTAATGCTGTTACCACAGGCAGGTGGGGGGCTACAATCAAACACGCTGACTGAATATGACTGCTATGCTAAACTTAATTATTGGCTGTTTCAGACTGCTTTGGTGACAAAAGGACAAAATGCTAAAACTTTCAAATTAAAATGCAAACAGAACATAAAAATCAAATTGAATTCAAAATATGAACACAAATTATAATAGTATATTTATAACTCTTGTGCTCAAGATCACAGTTATAAAAATAATTACCTTTATTGTGATATTAAACATCACAACAGGCATTTATTCCTCAGTTTATTGATTTAAAATGACAACTTGTATTAAATTAATAATCATTTATATTAATATAAGTACACGTGGATGTATTATATATAGCTAATTGTTAGCTTAGCATCATGGTCATGTCAAACTGTATTGAATCAAGTCATTCAAGTGCTATTTGTGAGTTGTTGCCTATGTAAAACATTACAAATTGCTCACTTATGAGGTGAGCAATTTTTTTATAATGTTGTTATAATGTTGCCTATGTAGGTAATAGTCAGTAATATGCCCAATACGTGTCTAAAGGCCTTCGGTTTCTTAGAGCGATGCCACAGATACTATAAATATTGTAAATATGGCTGATTGTACACATTATTTTTTGTATATAATTTTTTTAAGGTGGAGTATCCTCAAAGACATGATATAAAAAAATAAGCATTGAGCAGTTTTATTTTAATATACTATGATATTTTTGTTATTATTTTGTTATTATATACATATATATATACACACTGCTGCTCAAAAGTTTGGGATCAGTAAGATTTTTAATGTTTTTTAAAGGAGTCTCTTCTGCTCATCAAGGCTGTATTTATTCGATCAAAAATACAGAAAAACAGTAATATTGTGAAATCTTATTGCAATTTCTAATATTGGTTTCCTATTTTAATATACTTTAAAATAGAATTTATTTCTGTGACGCAGCGCTGAATTTTCAGCATCATTACTCCAGTCTTCAGTGTCACATGATCCTTCAGAAATCATTCTAATATGCTGATTTATAATCAATGTTGGAAACCGTTGTGCTGCTTCATATTGTTTTTTGGAACATGTGATACTTTTGTCTTTGATTCTTTGTTGAATACAAAGTTAATAAGAGCAGCATTTGTTCAAAATAGAAATCTTTTCTAACAATACAAGTCTTTACTATGACGTTTTATTCATTTAACACATCCCTCCAGAATAAAAGTAAAAGAAGGAAAAAATTACTGACCCCAAACTTTTGAATAGCATTGTATATTGTAACATAAAATTTATTTTTTAAATAAATGCTGTTCTTTTGAACTTTTTATTAATCAGAGAATTCTAAAAAAAAATCACAGGTCCCAAAAAAATATGAAGCATGCAGCAGAACGGTTACCAAGATTGATTATAAATCAGCATATTAGCATGATTTCTGAAGGATCATGTGACGCTGAAGACTGGAGTAATGATGCTGAAAATACAGCTTTGATCACAGAAATAAATTACATTTTAAAATATATTAAAATAGAAAACTGTTATTTTAAATTGCCATGATATGTCACAAAATAACTTTTTTTTTCTGTATTTTTGATCAAATAGATACAGCCTTGATGATGATTATATATATATATATATATATATAATGTAAGTTTTTTTTTATTTTAAGATTACAATTATTTCAGATTACAAAAATGTTTTAATGGAAACACTTTACAATATGGTCCCATTAGTTAACGTTAGTTAATGCATTAACTAATATTAACTAACATTGAGCAATAAATTTGTTACAGTATTTATAATACTTTGTTAATGTTAGTTAATAAAAATACACCATTTTTATACGTTTTATACGAAAAAAATACGTTCATTTTTAGTTCATGTTAGCTCAGGACGTTTGATTTTAATAATGCATTACATTAGTAAATATTGAAACTGACATTAAGATTAATAAATGCTTTAGAAGTATGTTTCATTGTTAGTTCATCTTAAATAATGTAACCTTATTGCAGTTACATTTATTCATTTAACAGATGCATTTATCCAAAGCGACTACAATTATTGTAAAAATGTAACTGCTTTAACTATAATAACCCTGGTGTGGAGATGCTACAACATGTTCTATGATATAAAATCCCATCATGCCTTGTGTAAAATAAACATCCCACTCACCTGCTGGTACTAATCCACAGCAAAAGAACTCAGCATTGACCTTCGGCAACACTGTCATTGTACTCTGAGAGAGTGTGTGTGTGTTTGTGTTTGAGCACCTCCTAAGCATCTCTGTAAGGCCTGATATAATGAGACGACATGCCACCGAAACTGACAGCACAAAAAACCACTAGTCAATTGTTCTCCAAACACGGCGAAAGCGCCTAAATAAAAATGTCACATTTTGACTCGCCTCCATGCAAATTAATGGCTTGGTGGGCTATAAAACAGACGTTACGTGAAATCAAATCATCTCTATAGACATAAAAACGCTCTGATCAAGTGCTCATTTCTTCTCCTTTTGAGTGCGCTCAAACAGCTCGACTCCCTCTTCAATTACTTTGTGTGTCAACAGACAGCTCGCGGCACCGAGGCCACGCCGCTGAGACGTCTGTTTTCTTACTTAATGACAACTGATAGCTGGAGTCAGGCAGGTTATGAGTTTCAATTTGGGTTTGGCAATAATAACAATTACAGCCCTCAATATCTCTATCATTACAGAGTGGCTGTTGCAATATAGCACGCTGTTCTGTCGAGTATGAGTCCTTCATATGCTGTTTCACAGCTAGAGCTGCATAATCAAACAGACATGGCTTCACACACACATTCTCTCTTCGCATGCATCTTCATACACTCATTCAGCCTCAAACACGCTGTTGTACTCATTTGCTTCATTTATATGAATGATGGCTATTAGTTTGTGACCTACGGATTACACTTGAACTTGATTTGACCCGATATTCTGCAGGAAATCAAAATTGGACCTATTTGCTTTCTTAATAGACATTTCTGGTCTAATTTCTTAGTGATTTACTGGTGCGTGTTATTCTGAAGGAAGTCATTTTTGTAATCGTTAATCAAAATGTAATACATTTCTCTGCCTCTGAAATGACTTTATTTTTCAGTACGTTGTTGTTGTTTTTTTTCTTGTTGATTATCATGGACATGTCACATTATAGAAGTACGGTATAGCTGACCAATATCAATGTCTTATAATTACCAAGTAATATTTTCTAAGGCTATGAAAACATTTTTTAATGTTTTTGATTGTCCCTTAATGCACCAAGGCTGCATTTATTTGATCAAAAATGCAGTAAAAACAGTAATATTGTGAAATATTATTTCAATTTAAAATAACTGCTTTCTATGTGAATATATTTTAAAATGTAATTTATTGCTGTGATCAAAGTTGAATTTTCAGCATCATTACTCCAGTCTTCAGTGTCACATGATCCTTCAGAAATCATTCTAATATGCTGATTTGCTGCTCAAAAAACATTTCTGATTATTATCAATGTTGAAAAAAGTTATGCTGCTTCATATTTTTGAGGAGACTGTGATACTCTTTAATAAATATGAAATTCAACATTGTTTTTATTTATTTGAAATGGAAATCATTTGTAACATTTTTGCAACAATTTAATGCGTGTTAATTTTAAAAAACCTTACTGATCACAAACAAGTATATTAAAATGTATTTAGCAAAAACTGTTTTTTTAAATACATTTCAGTATTTTGAGTTTTTTTTTTTTTGTAAATCATTGCATTGAATGCAACAATTTACACAATTGAATATTCTCATAACTGGAATGCTTCATTTTGATTTATTTTTTTTCCTCTGCGCTTTAATACGACTGTATGCTTCTTGTCAATATACAGTGGGTACGGAAAGTATTCAGACCCCCTTAAATTTTTCACTCTTTGTTATATTGCAGCCATTTGCTAAAATCATTTAAGTTCATTTTTTCCTCATTAATGTACACACAGCACCCCATATTGGCAGAAAAACACAGAATTGTTGACATTCTTGCAGATTTATTAAAAAAGAAAAACTGAAATATCACATGGGTCATAAGTATTCAGACCCTTTGCACCAGGCACTCATATGTTTAACAGGTGCTGTCCATTTCTTCTGATCATCCTTGAGATGGTTCTACACCTTCATTTGAGTCCAGCTGTGTTTGATTATACTGATTGGACTTGATTAAAATACATACCTGTCTATATAAGACCTTATAGCTCACAGTGCATGTCAGAGCAAATGAGAATCATGAGGTCAAAGGAACTGCCTGAAGAGCTCAGAGACAGAACTGTGGCAAAAGGCACAGATCTGGCCAAGGTTACAAAAAGAAATTCTGCTGCACTTGGGTTCCTAAGAGCACAGTGGCCTCCATAATCCTTAAATGGAAGACGTTTGGGACGTACAGAACCCTTCCTAGAGCTGGCCGTCCGGCCAAAGCTGAGCTATGGGCCGGTGAGAGAGGTAGAGAAGAACCCAAAGATCACTGTGGCTGAGCTCCAGAGATGCAGTCGGGAGATGGGAGAAAGTTGTAGAAAGTCAACCATCACTGCAGCCCTCCACCAGTCGGGGCTTTATCTCCTCAGTGCAAGACACATGAAAGCCCACATGGAGTTTGCTAAAAAAACACCTGAAGGACTCCAAGATGGTGAGAAATAAGATTCTCTGGTCTGATGGGGACAAAGATAGAGCTTTTGGCCTTAATTCTAAGCGGTATGTGTGGAGAAAACAGGCACTGCTCATCACCTGTCCAATACAGTCCCAACAATGAAGCATGGTGGTGGCAGCATCATCTTTGTGAGGTGCTTAAGCTCAGGACAGGGCTGACTGGTTCAATCTGAGGAAAAATGATGCAGCCAAGCCTGAGGATATCTGGTGCAAACAACTGAAAGAGTGCTCAGGACCCTGGGCCTGGGCAGAAAGTTGCTAACAGAACAATGACCCTAAGCACCCTGCAGCCAAACTGAAAGAGACAGCTTCACAGCAACTCGTGACTGTTTCTGGTGGCCAGCCAGAGCCACTGACTTAAACCCAATTGAGCATCTCTGGGAGAAGGCTAAATATAACATCTACAATGTTTGTAATGTTTAGCAGAACTGGAGAGGATCTGCAAGATATGAGGATCCCCAAATCCAGGTGAAAAACTTGTTGCATCTTTCCCAAAGGGCTATTGGCTGTATTGACAAGGGTGCTTCTACTAAATACTGAGCAAAGGGTCTGAATATGGAGTCCATGTGATAACAGTTTTCTTTTTGTAAATCTAAAAATGTCAGCAATTCTGTGTTTTTCTGTCAATATGGGGTGCTGTGTGTGCAGTGTGGGGAAAAAATGAACTAATGATTTTATGTGTAATACATACAAAGAGTGAAAAATTTAAGGGGGTCTGAATACTTTCCGTACCCACTGTATATTGTATATTTGTTTTGAAACACTGACATCATATTGATATAGTGCTAGACAAACCTTAAAGCCGTAATGTTTTATGCTTTACCAGGAAAAGAAAAAAGCAACAAATTGGAGTGCCTTGGGTTTGATATCACTTGACAAAAGAGGTCATGGACTACTGATTCTCCAGAGCTAACTTGAGGTAAACTTGATCAAAACATGGAAAAAGGAATGCTAAATAATGAATTATGTATAAACAAGCTACTATCAACATTTTTAACTGTAGGTCTCCCAAACACAGTTAAAGGAATAGTTCACACAAAAAAATAAAATTTGCTGAAAATGTACTCAACCCTCAGGCTGTACAAGAAGTAGGTGAGTTTGTTTCTTCATCAGATTTGGAGAAATTTAGCATCATTTGCTCACCAATGGATCCTCTGCAGTGAATGGGTGCCGTCAGAATGAGAGTCCAAACAGCTGATAAAAACATCACAATAATCCACAAGTAATCCACACCATCGATTGATGTCTTGTGAAAAGAAAAGCTGTGTGTTTGTAAGAAACAAATCCATCAAAACTTTTCTTTTTTTTTTTTTTTCAAACTGTTGCTTCCAGCTAAAATACCTCTATCCATAATATCACTTTCTCCTGTGAAAAAGTCGACTTGTCAGAACCAGAAGAGAAATATGCACAAGCCAAAACAGCTCTAAACAAATATGTGAATGGATTTTGATGTGAGAGACAACAGGGGATACATTTTTTTTTTCACTGGAGGAAGTGTTATTATGGATTATAAACTCGTATTTTGGCAAGAATGCTGGTTTAAAGGTAAAACACCTTAATGTTGGATTTGTTTCTTACAAACATGCAGCTTTTGGCTTCACAAGACATTAATTGATGGACTGGAGTGGTGTGGGTTGTGATTTTTTTTTTTTTTTTTTGTGATCAGTTGTTTGGACTCTCATTCTGACGGCACCCATTCACTGCAGAGGATCCACTGGTGAGTAAATATGCACCATGCTACATTTCTCCAAATCTGTTTTTTTTTATTTTTGGGTGAACTATTCCTTTAATCAGTGACTACGTAAGTGATCCAGGACTTTCGATTTTGCCATATGACATAAGAAATCTTTAGCAAACCCCACATTTGTCTCATTCCACAAAAAGCATGTCATGCACCTGAGATTGGATATAAAAAGCCAACTGAATGTAAACAGGTGCCGCTCAGCACCACAGACTTTAGCTCAATGACGGCACCTCCATCACTAGCTCCTAATCCCAGAACTGCTCTCACGGAGCATATTCACAGCAGCTGAGCTATTTTTATCAGGCGTATATACTCGGGTCACCGCTCCCCCATATGTCCTCCTCCAGCGCCGAGAAAGATAACATCACACCAGAACACTCAACCTCTCACAAATGATGATGAAACTAATGGCTCCAGCCTTTTCTAACGGCTCCAGAATCATCGGCGCTTCCAGATGCCACGTGACGCACGTCGACACCGCGGGCCGTAACGCCGCGGGCCGCTGTCGGTTTGGCTCGTGCGTTATTCTGAGAGGATAATGTGCGGCGCTGAGGGTCGACGTGTAGTGTTGAAGTCATGCAGTTTTACAAAAACTATTACTGTAATGTTCTGACAGAAATGTCGTCATGTGGAAAAAAATCTGTAATGTTTGCTGTAAGGAGCTGTAGGGATGTGTAAGATATGATTGCGCGTTTGTCGTTTTTGGTGTGATTTGTAATTCTCACGAAACCTGTCAACAGGGTTCACGCTTTTTCTGACCTATAAATTTCCATGATGTTTGTTACAGCTGTTTTGACTTCATAAAATCACTATATAGAGAGTCATTTCTATCTCAAGAAATACTGACTGGGACTCAATTTAGACATTTCCATGACTTTTTCTGCATGACCTTTAAGATGTGATTCATTTTCATGACTTTTTCAGTCCTGGAAATCATACTTTTTGAAATTCCCTGATATTGCCAGGTTTTCCAGGAATAGGTTTCATAAACATGTTCTGGTCTCATTTCACCCCAAAATTAAAAGAAAGAGTTAGAAAATTATATGTTGCATAGAAATAAGAAAATAAAGCCTAATTTTAGGATCATAAAGATTTTTGACCTTATTTTGAGAATTGTCATGACAATTAATTTGCCCATTATTATTAATAACAATTCATAATAATTAATACAATTCCCATTTTTGTCTCGTGTATTAACATTTCTATAGTAAATTTTACACTGTATTACAATAATTTCAGTACTATATTTTAATAACATAATTTAAATGCTATTACATGTATTAGACTAAACGGTTATTATAGCAAACTAAACTAAAACCATAAAATGTTGCTGCTTGAAATTAAATAAACATTAACTGAAATAAAAATTTTTTTACTTATTTTAAGATAACAAACATTCTCATTTTAACTTGATGAACAAACAAGATTAAAAATTGAAATAAAAATTATTAATCAAAATGAAAAATAAAACTATATAGATGTCACGGTGCACACACGAGGGAGGACACAGGAACACGCTGACGAGGACGTAAACTCAAATCATAGTCTTTAATAGACATCAGGGCAAGACAAGGCAAGGCAGACACAGGAACACCGGGGAGTAACGAGTAGACCAGACAACACGAAACAGAACGGGCATGAACTAATATACACCATATAATTAGACACACAGCTGAACATACTTAACTAATAATCACATGAAACAGGGACAGGAAACAAACCAAATATGGACACAAGAGGCAGGCACACACGACAGAACCCTGACAATAGACAGTGAAAATGAAGAATATTCAGAATATATAAAAATTATTTTCTCAATAATACTAAAATAATATTGGTACTTAAATAATACTGTGTATATATTTTAATATTAAAATGAGAATCAGATTTTTTTATTTATTTTTGTATTACAATAATGAATTTTGAGGGACGTGTTTGATTGTCTTTCAAATAATTACAATGCAAAAGAAAATTGTAGTGGTCCTAAAAACAACCTTCCTTGACTTGATGCAGAGTATTATTTCCTTTTTTTCTGATTTGATTTTGGGTGAAGTATAACTTGGACATGACTGTTGACAGGTTTCATGAGATGACATGTTTCTTTGTACCAACAAGTCAAAGTTTAAGTTGCTATCCATGACTAAAACCGGTCAGAGACTACATTTAAATTGAAGTGGGAAGCCTGTCAGGGTGAATCTGTTCTGTTGAAGCCTGTTTAGGGCTTTTCACTGCTCTTCCTGTATACAGTGGTCAGTTCATTTCCTCTGTGTCTGCCTGCAGGGCCAGTCAGACAGAGTCTGGGCTCGTCATCTTCATCGCTTGGCACTCTGCCTTCACATAGAGCTCTTTGATATTGGCCTGTCAGGGGGCATCGCATAAGACGAGCCTAAGAGGTCTGGAAATGTCCAGACTTTCTTACACACACAAACAGGGCCAGCCCGTGGGTTTGTGGGGCCCGAGGCGAGATTATGAAAATCTTAGTGAAAAAAAAAAGATCATAATATTAAAAATCCATTGCGACGTGATTGCACTGTATTCAAGATTTTTTGAAGTTGTAAATAAAACAAAGATTATTGGAGTATGTTTTACAAGAAAATACTATATCAGTACTTCTACTTCAAAATGTCATGCTTAATTCAACGTGTTACTTGCCGTTTCTTCATAAATGCAAAATCTACTAGCAATTTCTAAGTAAAATGTGTTTCTACACAAATTTTGTTTTTCATAAGAGACAGTGTTGAAAAATGGTAGTGTATGAATGTTTATTTAGTGTAAGTCCTTCAATGTAAATGCATCTCAATTAATTACTATGAAAAATGTGCACTGAAAATTACATGCAGGAATCTGGAAAAAAAAATAATGTATGAATAAAATTATGTAAATTAAATGCACGGACAACAACTTAAAATATGTATAAAATATAAACAAATTAAATAACAATCCGTTTGTACACTGAAAGAAATTTGGTGTAGAAACAATTCGCAAGAAATTTCTAGTGAATTTCACAAACAATTACAAAGAAACAACAAGTGACACGTTGAATAAAATGTGAGATTTTGAAGCAGAAAAACCGAAACTGTATTTTCTTGTAAAATATCCTCCAATAATCTTTATTTGCAACTTTGAAAAGCCAGTGGACACAGGGTTCACTGAAAAAAATATTATTAATTGAATTTACTAAAAAAATTTAAGGTAAGTGGTTGCAATCAATTTATTTTAGCTACATTTAAAGGTGGGGTATGTAATTTTTCAAAAACGCTTTAGAAAACTGAGTCGGGGCCGAGTACCAAAACAAACTTGTAGCCAATCAGCAGTAAGGGGCGTGTCTACTCATGATATGGAGGAGAGAGCGTTCAGTGAACAGCCGAGCCGAGCGACAGAAAGAAAGAGATGGTGGATAAAAAAACAAAAGAGGAAAACGTCTCCAGAACGATAAGGCAAGAAGTAGGACCCGTGTAAATATCGGATCAGCTTTCCAGCGCTGGAGAGAACTCAAGGAGCGGAAGGCCTGCGATCGGACGCCGAGGTTGCTTTGTTTCTTCCCGATAGGTGAGTAACACTGTGTCTCCACCAGACGCGCCGCTAAAGTCTGCCTACACTGGACGCGATAAAGCAACCGTTGAAAATCATTTGAAATTTGTGTCAGCACGTCATAAACAGAACGCGGCAGCAGTTCTCTGTCGGAGATTTGTTGCGCCGCGCAACATCCAGTGTAGACACGGGATTCGTCTCAATCAGCTTCCTAGCTCCCGAGCTCGTGAATCGGTTGATCGTGCACACGAATTCGGTCACTGGTAAGTTCCCTGACTCACTGCACGTTGGGACAGTGATCACTCGAATTCCAGTGACATGATTACGTACAGCGTCAACGGACAACATTGTAGAACGTCACTGCTTGAATTAATAAACAACAGACTGATCTTTTTGATATTATTTTTTATTCTCTTTAAACACATCGTTTTGCTTTGTTTCACAGAACTAATTGTTGCTTGGGTTGCGTAGATTACGTATGTGTGGGGCGGAGCTATCAGGGGTAGGGGCGTGTTTGTTTTGGTGATTTCAAATATCAACATTGCCTTCCAGAAATCGTTTACTCCACCTTTAAATAAACACATTTAGTTGACTAACTTTGAACAAAATTTATTTAAATGTTGCTAAAATAAACTGATTGCAACCACTTACCTTAAAAAAAAAAATTAGTAACTAATTTTAAGTATAGTTATTATTGTATAGTTAACTAAAACTAAAACCATAAAAAATGTTACTTCTAATAAAATAAATGGTAACTGAATTGAAATGCATAAAAACGTATTTTATTGTGATGTACTAAATTAACTAAACCTCAAATAAAAATGAGTAAAAATATACACATTAAAAAATAAAAACAATAAGTAATAAAACTGACAAAAACACAACGATTACTAAAACTTTACCTAAAATTAAAATGGTGGAAAATACCAAACTTAGTTATTGGAAAACTATTCTAAAAGCGATAACTAATAAAAATGACAATAACACAACACAATTACTAAAATTTTAGCTAAAATTAAAATGAAAATGGAAAATGCAAAAATAAATAAATTAATAAAATTAATAATAAAGTTAAAATTATATTAACAATTAAATTAAAAACTATGTATATATGTATGTATGTGTGTGTGTGTATATATATATATATATATATATATATATATATACTGTGTATATATATATATATATATATATATATATATTAGTGCTGTCAAACGATTAATCGCGATTAATCGCATCCCAAATAAAAGTTTTTGTTTACATAATATATGTGTGTATACTGTGTATATTTATTATGTATATATAAATACAAACACATGCATGTATATATTTAAGAAAAACATGTTGTATTTATATATTAAATATATTTTTATATAATATAAATTATATGAATATAAATATAAACTTTTAAATACATGTAAATATTTTCAAAATATATACTGTATGCGTGTGTCTTTATATATACAAAATAAATATATACAGAAGACACACATATATTGTGTAAACAAAAACTTTTATTTGGGATGCGATTAATCGCGATTAATCGTTTGACAGCCCTAATATATATATATATATATATAATATATATATATATATATATATATAAAATATTTATTACCCAAATATATTTTTTAATTTTATTTGCTAATTGTTTTACAGATCATCGCATGGACATATCGCCCCCACAGTGCGGGCCGGTCCCGTACACATGTCACTGTTATTGCTTGATGCTTTCTCCTGAAGCGGCGTGACCGTAGGGCCGTACTGTAGCAACCGGCGGGAATACGTCAACACGCTTTACCAGCGCATGGACACGGGCGTGTGAAATAAATGCTCATTGAGGCTCGGATCTCTAGAAGCTTCTGAAATAAGGCAGCGCAGCACGGCTGTCATTTCTTACTACCCTTCAGTCCCTTTGAATACGAGCTGTCAGCCCATCAGCATTAGCACAGACCTCGAAATACCACGGCTGTATGTCCACGGGAAGTGAAATGTTTTTACTTCTTATGTCAACCACATCCAAACAAATCTATAAAATGTCGTGTTCCTCCAGCGTTGGGCTGTCTGGAGTGCAAGATTAGGGATTTATGAAGACGGAGTTAAACGCAAGGGTCAGTTTCGTCTGGGATTTGGCGCGTTCAACGTGCATCTCCTCTAATGCAGTCAGACGTCTCACTAAAAGGAGAGATTGTGCTCCGAAGCATCCGTTTCTCTCTCTTTCTCAATGTAGGAGCCTGAGACCTTGTCTGAGACACCGATACTGAGCGACGCTTCCTCAAAGTGAGCCAGTGAAGAGTGCGTTAAATAGGGCTCGGACACCTCAGCGTGATCATTTTCTATCAGTGCGGCCCAGAGGAATCTGACAGGCCTTATGCTGAGTCGGCAGTCTGCTGTAGACTGGCAGGCGTGGCCTTTTATCCTTCCACATGTTTCACAGCAATTGGACAATCAGCCACTGCAGTGAAAATCCATAGTATTGATCGGCCCTGTATCTTCTCTATAATTCTCCAGCAGGAAATCCCTGATGACAAATTATATCTGCACCAGTTTTTGATTGGTGCTTTGATGTAAGCGATCTCCCAGGGCAGGCGAGGGAACTAGACCCGGGTTTATTAACGCATGACGCCTGCCGCTACGAGCAGACTTCACAGTTACAGCCACACGGCCTAAACTACCCATCAGACCCCCAAAATGATAAAGAAGATATGTAACATTTCAGCCAGAAGAGAAAATACTTTCATTATTTGCTCATTCTTGTGTTTCAAAAATCTTGTACTGTTATTTTTTTCCAGAAAACAGAATAGAGCTAATAAATTAATATAAGGGAAAAAAAACAAAAATAATAATAATAAATGTTTTTTTTTTTAGAGATTTTTGGGGGGAGAATTATGAACAAGATATAGGGCTGATGAATTTACATAATCAAAAATATAAATCTGATATTTTTCATAAATTATTCCTTTTAATAATAATAATAATAACAATAATTCAGAAAATAATACTGATTTTTCTGTATTCACAATGTCCAACCAGTAACACAATTTTTGAGTTTAAAAGGCATTAAAAAGCACTAATAAAATAAATCAAAATAAATTAAAAGTAATAAATGTTTTATTTAATAAAGAATAAATGTAACAGTTCACACAGAAATGAAAATTCTGTCATTATTTACTTTATATTTTATATCCATATTTTTTATTTATTATATAAATATTTAACTTCTTATTATATTTAATAGAATTTATTATATATATTTGTATAATTATGAGACTTTTAGGGAGAATGATGGAGAAGATATAGGGCTGATCAATGTATATATTTATAAAAATGGAAAAATTTCAGAATTTTCTATTTTTATTGTATATTAAATATAATAAAATATATTTTCTATTTTCATTTTATAATAATGTTGAAATTATATATTATATATGTTTTTTATTATATATAATTTAGATATGTTATTATGTAAAAAAAAAAAAATCATACTAGATTTGACTTTAACGACAGAATATTACATGCCTTTTTTGGTATGTATAATATCCCTTTCACCATTTAATTTTATTGTATGGAAAAGAGACATACACTATATTGACTATATAGTGCCCTAGTATTATCAATGGCTAGACACACACACACACACACACACACACACACACACGTTTACTTAGCCATCTAAATGGGGACATTCCATAGGCGTAAAGGTTTTATACTGTACAAACCGTATTTTCTATTGCCCTACACCAACCCTACACCTAAACCTACCCCTTACAGAAAACTTTCTGCATTTTTACAATTTCAAAAAAACTTTGTTTAGTTTATTTTCAAACCCGTTTTACAAATGAGTACGTCCTCAAAGGGAGGTTTTTGGAGATTTTGTCAGGTTTACATCATTTTGGGTACAAATTTGTCCCCAAAATATGGTTAAGTAGGTACACACACACACACACACACACACCAAAACTGACAGACCACTGTAATCAAAATGATATATGACAACACACAGTCCATCAGTGTCCCATTCTGCTTTGGTTTAGAGTGACACTCTGTCCAGGAAGGAGAGACTTGAAGGTGACTGTCTGACTGTCTGGAAGAACACACACACACACACACACACACACACACACACACACACATGTTCGTTTTTGTGAAAAGTGGGGACATCCCATAGGCGTAATGGTTTTTATACTGTACAAACTGTATGTGCTATTGCCCTAGACCAACCCTACACCTAAACCTACCCCTTACAGGAAACTTTGTGCATTTTTAGATTTTCAGTACACTCCATTCTGTGTGATTTATAAGCGTTTTGAAAAGTGGGGACATGGGGTAATGTCCTGAAAAGTCACCTTTTCCTTGTAATACCTATGTCATACCTTTGTCATTATACAAATCTATGTCCTGACTTTTCACAAAAACGCGCGCACACACACACACACACACACACGTGTGTATGAAATGAACACACACACACACACACACAGATCAAACCACCTAGAGACAGGCCTGTTCCCTTAATCCCATGCAAAACACATTAACAATATCACAGTCACTCAAGAAAAAAATAAATAAAAAAAATTAACCTTTGTGGATATGCAGGGTAAATTGAGACAATTTACCGACCATGACACTGTATTTTGCATTATTTTATTTAAAAATATGTGATTGTAAATGTGAAGTGTAGCTAATTAGCTGGTTTTCCTTGCATATTAGTAACAAACAGTATAGGTCACTGTGTCTCTTGCAATGTTTTCTTTTGAGTGACTCAAAACTAATTCATACAAACTGTCTGCTGGAATCATAATAACTGTCACAATTTGATATAATCACTAATGACAAATCTGTTTTATTTACTCGCATTTAGCACTTGGTGAATGAAATTTTGGACCCTGGTTCCAATTAAAAATAAGTGATTCTTGTATGTTATTACATTTTTCACAAGTACTTTTTCTAAAAGGATGTTTTCAGTACATTATGTTGTAATAAGTTTTAATTTCCTGTTACTCTCAACAGTATTTCTACATGTTGGAGTCTTCTCAATGTGACATATTGCCAAAAACACACCAAAGAAGACCAGCTCACCAGACCAGGTCAAACAACACACCCACAGACCACAGAGAGTCTGTCCACTGACCAGTCCACTGGAAAACAATGTTGTTTTTTTTAGGCTTAAAGATTGCTAATAAGTGCAAAGAAGAATTAATTGCTGTGTTGTACATTGACGGTACTTAGTAATGCAATTTTTTAAGTTTAACATGTTTTATATGATGGGACTACTGAATTAATACATACGTAAATAATAATAATTATTGTGTATATATATATATATATATATATATATATATATAATTATACCTTAACATTTCTCTCTTTTGTAGTGCTGAGCACAATGCTAGAATCCCACTCCTGTAACAATTCTATAATTCTGTAACAATTTAATAATTTATAAATAATATATATATAATAATTTATAAATAATATATAATAATAATTTATATATATATATATATATATATATATATATATATATATATAATAATAATTTAGTTTAATAATGCTAGGAGCACTTCAAGATTCCTGCTAATCCCTCTGAACTACTACATAAATTTAAAAACCTAAATAAGATAAAGACATAAAAATAATTTTAAAATAATATTTTATTTAATGGTATAATAAAATAATTATAAAATAACATATTATAAATAAAATACGTTCAAGAAATTAAAATGTTAAAATACTTTACTTAATGCTAATAAATAAATAAAATAACAAATAAATGAATTAAAGGAATAAAAGGACAAATAATAAATTAAAGGAATAAAAATTATTTTAAAATATTTAATTTAATTCTATAATAAAAAACAATAAAATAACCTATTATAAATACATAAATTTAAAGTAATAAATAGATATTTAATGCTATAATAAAGAAAAAATGGAAAATTATGTATAATTTGTATATAGCACCTAAACCCACCCGATATATATTGCTCTAGAATATATATCTTTTTATATTTAGTTTAACACGCTCTCTTTTGTTGAGCACAAATGCTAGAAGTGCTTCAAGAGTCCTGCTAATCCCACTCTTGCTTTGCAACCTGTCGAAATTAGCGGCGAATCCGAACTGAGATCCGGTGTCACAAATCCAATGATATTGCGTGAAAGGCGAGGGCGTATAAGAATAGCTTTTATTGAGAGGCAGAGGGGATAATTTCTCTGCATAATCCGGACTTTGACAGGGAAGGAGGGGAAGAACGCAAGGGTTTTGCGTGCCGTTCCCTCGCCCTTCTTAAAGCGTTCTGAGAGCAGGGAACCTTTTAGCAGCCAGTCAGCGGAGGATAATCTTCCCTCTCGCAGCACAATGAAGGAGATTACACAGAGAACATGTCAGCCGCCACTGGATTTGCCAGACACCACATCCCCTGTCCCTATCGATTTGCAGGCCTCTCATTCACGCTTTTCGCATGGGACTCACACATAGCCCGTCTGCAACCGAGCAGGGCGCTTTGCATCCCTCGTATTCCCTCGCTTTGCCTTGCTCGGGGTGTAGCGTGTGCGTGTCAGCAGCTGTGTCAGTGTCGCACCTGGCGGTGGGTTTTGCATATGCAATCACTGCACAAGTTAACCCCAACATTACAGAGTACAGATGTTGCAATCCCCCGTGCTGCTTTATCAGAGCGAATATCAGCCCGGGACGGCAGCTGAGCATGAAACGCACTAATTTTAGGACAGATTTCCTCTCCTGAGACATAATCTAATTAATGGAATAACCAATCAATACGGTGCATTTCCATTTTTAGCTGTAATTTGTGGGGGAGATCTGCATTGCGGCTAAAATACAAAGTAGCAGACAGCATTACGATGTGGAACTTGCATTCTAATAGTTTAATTTTGCAGCTAAATAATTTAAAATGCACAGCAGGGAGCTCGCGATCCTATAATAAGCCTGTAATTATTTAGCAAAAAAAAGTAGTTAAAAAACAACTAAAAACCCATTATCTTTTTCTTAAGTTATGAATCATTTAGAAATAATCAGAATGTAATTTAAATGTAAATTGTAATTTGAGTGTAAGAATAATAGTTTGTTGAACGTGACAAGCGCTAACGTGGTTTTCTGCACGAGACGGGATGGTTAAATGTGGTGTCTTGGTTATATTGAATGCATGTGCCAAGATATCATTAAGGCAAAGCAGGCAGACATCGCTGGCTTGGTTGCACACACATGGCAAATGAGCTGTAAATCTGAGATCCACTGTTCGCAAACCATAATTTGGGCCTTCAAGTATGCATTCAAGCAAGAACTACCTTCACTCTTAAAAATAAAGGATACAAAAGGGTTTAAAAGGATAGTTCACCCAAAAGTGACAATTCTGTTATTAATTACTCACCCTCATGTCGTTCCAAACCCATAAGACCTTCGTTCATCTTCGGGAACATCTTCTGACCCTGCATATACAGCAAGGGAACTAACATGTTCAAGGCCCAGAAAGGTTGTAAGGACACTGTTAAAATAGTCCATGTGAAATCAGTAGTTCAACCTTAATGTTATGAAGCTACAAGAATACTTTTTGTGCTCAAAGAAAACAAAAATGGTGACTTCATGCAGCAATTTCTTCTCTTACGTGTCAGTCAATGTTGTCAGTTAATGTTAACTAATGTATTACTCTAATGTAAACTAATGGGACCTTATTGTAACGTGTTACCTATGTATGTATGTATATATATATATATATATATATATATATATATATATTAGAGCTGTCAAACGATTAATTGCGATTAATTGCATCCAAAATAAAAGTTTTTGTTTACATAATATATAGGTGTGTACTGTGTATATTTATTATGTATATATAAATACACACACATACAGTATTTATATATGATATAATTTATATGAATATAAATATATACACGTAAATACATGTTAAAGTTTTCTAAAAATATGCTGTCTGTGTGTGTATTTATATATACATAATAAATATACAAAATACACACACATATATTATGTAAACAAAAACTCGCGATTAATTGTTTGGCAGCACTAATATATAGAAACATACACACTAAATTTAATTTAATTTATTAGGTATTATTAGGGGTGGGAGATATGACCAAAATCTTATATCAATAGGAGTAATTTTATTTCACGGTAACAATATGTATCACAATATAGTTATTTTTTGCTTTAAATAAGGTCTTTATGATATCACAATTTTTATACCATAGAAATTTCATAATTCTTGTCACCAGGGTCAATATCACAAACTAATGCTAGCATAAATTTAAAAAAAAAACTTAAGCTCACTGAAGACAAGTAAACAGTCAGTGATTAAAAAAACAATAAGAAGCTAATTACAAGCAATAGAACAAAAAACTATATTAGAACAAATAAATAAGAAATGCTACATACTTTATATACAGTAATCAAATATATAAAAACTGAATATTCTTCACTGTGTGTAAATTAAATATATATTTCTTCTTATTAAAGTTACAAAAGTAATTTAGTCAAGAGCAGTAAGAGATTTTCTCTCTTTTGTTGTTTGATTAACATGAAATGCCAACCTGATCTCATGACGAAAACGTACCTGTGCAAACTTTTTTGCAAGATGCAAAATACGTAGCGTCATGTACGCTTCGTGACATATTCGAGGCAAAATGTCTACTGAGTGGCGCTAAAAGAGTGCTTGTTTTTTTTTGTTTTTTTCCCCAGAACAGATGAACGTACATATGTACATTTTATGTGACGTTGGTTTTGTTCGTGCCACCGCAGTTCTGACTTGAAATGTCCTTTGAGTGGCGCTATAACTCCAATGCTCCATGACATTTTAAAATAACGTACCATCTGCACTACACCTGAATCTACCCGATAGTATGAACAAAAGCGAATGTGATGTAAATGCATGCCATTTTAGTTTGTTTTTCAAACTCTAATTTTTCAGCTCTTTCATCACGAGTCATGTTTTTCACAGGATTCGTACCCAAGGATTCTGCATCATAAGTCCAATTCCGTGCCGGCTGTTACATCCGGAAAGTGAAACATATAGAGCTGTAATCAACTGTGTAACTGTGTACAAAAACGATTACAAGTCCTCGCTGTTTTACTGCCTCTACTGTTAATTTCTGTTGGAAAATGCAGTGATATGTACTTATTGGTACGTATTTCGCATCTTGCGAAAAAGTTCCCACTGGTATGTTTCCGTCATGAGATCAGGTAGTGAAATACAGACAGCAGGAATATTAAACTGCTGTCACTTTAAGAGCTGCCCGGATCCAGTATACAGTTACACATGTGTTTTCTTTCTCAGCTGTTTGCTTTCACTTAAGACCCAAATTACTGTGTTAATGAGGAAACTTGCAAAGTTTGGCATTTTGACATATAAAAGTGAGTGTATTTAACTGTTCAAGGCCTATAATGTGGCAAAAATAACTTCAATACTCCCGCGCTCTATGAGCACCGCCTTAATGTGCGTGCCTCTCTGAGCGCTCAGAAACAGTGCACGCATATAGCGAAATGCATGCAAACAATAAGTTTTTGTGACCACGTAACACAGTAACATCACGTGAGCGTGTAACTGGGATAGAAACGATAGTCTAAAATCTCTACTGGTTGAAAAATTTCTACCAGTTAATCATGTCTACCAGTATATCGCCCTCCCTCCCCAGTTATTATATTATATATCTTCTTTTGTGTTCTGCAGAAAGAAAAATTCACACAGATTTGGAGCGACATAAGGGCGAGTAAATAATGATAGTGTTTCATGTTTGTTTGAACTATCCCTTCAAGATGCATTGTTGCTTTCTCCAGTAAATGTATCTTGTTTTGAGGATTTTTTTTAGACATTTTTACTTGACAAAAGTTAAACAAGACACTAAATTAAACTCTTTTCTTGAGAGAGAGAGTTCAGTCCTGACCTCAAGGTGCTCTTCATCCGTGTTGGGCATGTACAATAATTACGAAGTTCAAAAACTTTTCCATTCATTCAGCTCAGCGTTCCACATGAAGTCAGGAAAACATTGCGTCTAGAGCAGGCTTTGAATAAAGAGAAAAGGCCTTTGAATAAAAAAGCCTTCCTCCATTCAGCATACCAACACGCTGTGACACCCGTGACCCAGACCACCCACGCAGCGGGATTAAAACGCACCTCACCGGAAACTGACAGTGACCACTAGACTAAAGGTGTCCATTTTAGCCCAAAAAAAGAGGGGAAAAAAACGGCTTCCACACTTCAGCGACTCTGCCGTGATCAATATGCTAACTCCTGGAATGCGAAAACGATGTGTGCTTGTGCGAGGATGAAGGGACGCTTGACAAAGACGGATAGATTTGCACCGTCCGTGAAATGTCACTGATTCAGTGGAGGATGTCGCCTCCAGAGCGCTCGGCTGTGTGATAAGACTGACACATCAGCACTCGCTTTGGAAGTGGCATGGTGCCACTCTCTCTCTTTCTCTCTCTCTCTCTCTCTCTCTCTCGCTCCTGTCATCCCTGACGAATGACAGTGGCCACCACTGCAGTCCACCCACCTCATGGGAACGGCCGAGAGAGAATGAGCGCAATTAAAAAATGGATGAGACACAATCAGGGGAGGAAATGTCAATCGAGGATTTTCAGGTGGTCACGGGTTTAATTGAAGGGTGATGAGCCGACAGTTCTGCTTGCCTGCTTTGAAAGGAAAGTGACTTGTTGACAGATTCCTGAAGAAAAAAGTCACTCTAGCTACTTGTAAACAACTAGGCATTAGCTTTAAATACTGCAGTTTGTTGGTTTCCTGTTGAAACAGGAAGTTTTATTGGAGGGCTCATTGCTTTTTAGGTAATAGATTATGGTTAACATACAGATATGAATTATGATTTGCTGCTTTTTAGGTTGTTGCTGGTGATATTAGGAGGAGGGACTTTTATTATTTCTTAGAAATTACTGTGAAGAACTGACAAAATACAGTGGAAAAAATAATATGAAAAAACACCAGTTTAAAGGGGTAATGGGATGCCCATTTTCCACAAGTTGATATGATTCTTTAGGGTCTTAATGAAAAGTCTTTAACATACTTTGGTTAAAATTTCTCAATGGTAGTGTAAAAACACCACCTTTACCATGTCAAAATCAGCTCTGTTTTCAGCACGCCATTTTTTTAGTCCATGTTGCTTTAAATGCTCATGACTCTCTGACCCTCTCTTCCATGGGGTGATGAGCAGACTGAAAACTTCAGCCGCGAAACTGGCTAATTAGTACATTATTAGGAAAGGCGATTTGCAAAGATTCACAAAAAACCGTTATACTCACTTCTTCTGTAGATGAAGATCTAGACGCATTTAGGCAGATCGGGGATCGGCGCATTCACTTGGGGCAGTTGTGGCCTAATGGATAGAGAGTCGGACTTGTAACCCGAAGGTCGTGGGTTCGAGTCTCAGGTCCGGCAGGCATTGTAGGTGGGGGGAGTGAATGTCCAGTGCTCTCTCCACCCTCAATACCACGACTGAGGTGAGACCCTTGAGCAAGGCACCGAACCCCCAACTGCTCCCCGGGTGCCGCAGCATTGGCTGCCCACTGCTCTGGGTGTGTGTTCACAGTGTGTTTGTGTGTGTGTGTTCACTTCTCACTGCTGTGTGTGTGCACTTGGATGGGTTAAAGGCAGAGCACAAATTCCGAGTTTGGGTCACCATACTTGGCCACACGTCACGTCTTTTCCTTTCCTTCAAAGCGAAAGTACTGCGTCTTCAGCGGCTCAGATGTCGGGAGTAAATGATTACTGCTTTATTCATTATTACATCCAACAACAAAACGCCTCAATCGCTTAATCGGAGACATCTTGTCTTCCCCTGCACCAGAGGCAGACAGCTCTCAGCTCACTCAGGGCGGGTCTAAGGTAAAACGGCCTCATCAATCAACTATCGTGGGAGGGGCCTGTGCAGAACTACGTCATTCTGACAGGAATCTCAGAACAGCCTGATTTGAGAAAGGGGATTTTAAAATAGAGATTTGAAAAAAAAAACACTGGGTGGATTTTTATCATTATAGGATGGATGTGTACACACACTTCCAACACACATTTATGTTCAAACAACCTGAAAAGTGAATTTTGCATCCGATGACCCCTTTAAGTGTGAAAAAAAACTCAATAGTGAGAAAAATCTTTTTTTTTTTAATGTAATACTTTTATTCATCAAGAATGCATTAAATCGATCAAAAGTGACAGTAAAAATGTATTTTAAATAAATGTTCTTTTGAACTTTCTGTTCATCAAAGAGTCCTGACAAAAACTGAACACAGTTTACACAAAAATTATGTTTTCCACATTGATAATAATCAGAAATGTTTCTTTAGCAGCAAATCAGCATATTAGAGTGATTTCTGAAAGATCATGTGACACTGAAGACTGGTGTAATAACTGTAAATTCAGTTTTGCATCACATAAATAAACTACATTTTAAAATATAATCAAATAGAAAACAGCTATTTTAAATTGTAATAATTTTTCACAATTTTACTGTTTTTAATGCATTTTTTGATCAAATAAATGCAGCCTTGGTAAGCATTAGAGATTTCTTTCAAATCAAATTACATTTTTTTTTTTTTGTGCCCATGCAAATGTTTATCAGCAAATGCACATTTGTTTCTCTGTTGATTGATTGATTGACATTTAAATGTTCAGTTCTTGAATTATTTGGGATCGTATGTTGCTGTCAATTACTGTAGAAGTCACATCAAAACTCAGTATTAACAGGAATTTTAAAATTAGGGGGTTAATAATCTCAAATGCACCTGAAATGATTATATTATTGATTTTCAAAAGCAATATTCTGAATTCGGAAAGATGGATTTCTTTAGCTTAGAACAAATTCATATTGAAGAACTTTGTCTTACAATGTGAAATGTTCAATATTTTGAACTTTATCTCAATATTATTGCTTTTATTTTTTACTTGCCTCCATACATTGAACCTCATAAAGCAGACACACTGCAAAGGCACTCCATGCCGAAAAGTGTGGCTTTGCAATACTACAACTTGGTATGACATGAAGACTTTATATCTTTGTGTATCAGACTCACACACATTTACTCTCCGTGGCCCGAGAGTGACAGAAAGCCAGAACTTATGAGCCACGCTGAGGGAAAACCGAGAGTCCCTGTAGTGCAACTCACTATTGACCTACAATCTGACCTGCTGTTTGAACTCCAAACGCTGCCCTCCCGCAACCCCTCTCCGACAGCCGAGCGCCAGATATTACATGGATGTTTTTTTTTTACTCCTGGCTGGGTACTGCTTTCATCTTTTGTCCCTCTTCGACTTCTCTTTCCCACCTCGGGCCACGTTGCGTTTTCATATTCATACAAAGTTCTGTTGACGATCATTCAAAGCAGGACACAGTAAAAGTAACAGACAGGAACAACATGGCATTTGCAAACGACTTGAGATAAGATATTGAAATAGGAAATATGTATATCTCATATATATATATATATATGAGAACACAAATTACTAAAAATCACAAAACCACAAGTCAAAATTACTAAAAAACTAAAAACATATAAAAATTACTAAACTAAAAACATATAAAAATTAATTCAAATGATTTAAAATATTAATAAAAACTATAGTAGTATCTCAAATGTACTTAAATCTGGTAGTAAATAAATATTATTGGAGAATATTACTATTTCAGTTTTTCTACTTCAAAATGTCATGTTTAATTCAATGTGTTTCTTGCAGATTCTTTGTAGTTAGTTTTTAAATTTACTAGCAATTTCTGAAGCTGTAAGCAGTTATTATAATGAACTAAACCTAAAACCATAAAAACAAACATTTTTGTTACATTGAAATAAAATAAACATTAACTGAAATAAAATCAAGTATTTTATTTCAGCTAGTTGCCAAAGCAGCATTTTTTATTTTAATTATCATAGGTGATTGTCTTCAGAAACATTTTTTGTTGTTCTGGTTGAAAGTCTCTTCACATCCTGATAGCAATCATTAAGTTAAGTGGTCTAAATGTATTTATCTGTATTTATATATTCTGTGGAAGGTGTAGGACCAAGAAATGTTCGTCCAATCAAAACGCTCGGTCCGAGCGTTTTAATTGTCTTTTCTACCTGTCTGTCAACGTATGTATTTGCGTACCTCTGCGCACTCCTGTTCGCTGCCAGACACGATACGTCATCAGCGCGTTCACGACGCTGTGCAGACAGAGCGAGAATGGCAGACAAACACAACAACCCGATCTTCCTTCTGGTATTGTAGTACTTTTACTAACTATAAAGTTTTCTGACCGGTGAATGACACATGATGTAGCCCAGCGGTTCCCAATTCCAGTCCTCGCGCTCCCTGCTCTGCATATTATTTTGCTTAGTCTTGTTTAGTTAACACACCTGAATCAGATAACCAGCTCATTAGAAGAGAGCTACGTGCATGAACTCTGTTCCGATTGACATGCTCACTACACAGTGTTCATTGCACCCTACTCCCTGAGCAATGGAAAATCCGTTGAAGTTTATTTCACTTTGGAACATTCACTCATGGATTTGCGCTGCGCAGCGTCTTGACACACAGAGGAAACTTACTAGAGAGTGTGACATAATATACCTCTGTAAATAAATACAATTTAAATTCACGTCTCGCACACTTTAATGCCCTTTGTATGGAACATATACGCTCGCTTTGAACTGGAATCATGGTGGAATATCTGGTGATGTCCACTTCGCAGGGCACTTATGACTTACGGTCGAACAGAACAAACGTCGGACGTGATAAGATATATATATGAAATGTGCAGAGCGGGGAGGGCGCGAGGACTGTAATTGGAAACCGTTAATGTAGCCTATTGTAGTAATTTAATGTTGTCTCTGGTATTCTGCTCTTTGAGCGTATGTGTGTTCAGGGGGCGTGGCTTTGGACGGCGATTGCAGGGAGGGTGGGACGTTCGCTTTCAGTGCTATCAGGCTAAAGTTAGCATTTTCCGAGATCTCCCACTACACCTTTAATTATAACTTGATAAATAACTAAAACTAATGTAAAAAATATATATATTTAAAAAATTGACAGAAACACAACAAAATTGCTACAAATTTAACTAAAATTAAAATGAAAAAAACAATATAAAAATAAAAACTGATTCGAAGTATCGCAGAGATACTAATTCAGTGTGTTACTTACTGATTCTTTGTAATGAATTTAGAAATTTAGCAATTTTTGAGTGAAAATAGTTTACACCAAAGTTTTCCAAGGTTGGACTTGGTTTCATCTACTGGTAGTTGATTGGATTCTGAAATGAGTGAGTCTTGTGAATGAATCAAATCTTTTGAATGAATCAGTTGATTCGGTTCACAAAATGGTCAGAATGATTCAGTGTTTTTTTTTTTTTTTTTTCATGGTCATTGGTAACTCTATCCAAAACAAATATTTTCTCCTTTGGAATAATGTGCACTGATGAATCATCCACGATAAGTTCAGAAACGAGTATTAAAAACAGTAATTAGGGTCAATTTTGATTTTAGGTTGATTTGAGTGTTTTCACATAGTGTAATAATAGCTAAATGCTCAGAGGACAAATGATGGCACCACATGGCAATATAAAAAGAGAATCTTTAACAGAAAATTAGATCTTGTAAATATGACATCAATACATGAATCATGTGTTTAATATTGTGGAAATCTGAGCTCGGGGCTGTCGAGTCGCTGCTCGGTGCACGCAGACGTAGAGACTCAGTCTCCTTCACTCTCATCCCAAATCCATTTTCAGATCTCCACACTCTAATGTTTTGATATTTCTTTATCATTATGTACCAATTCGGCGTGCTTCGCCCTCTGGGAAATCAGTTACCACACCCCTTTCTGCTGCCATCAGGACGAGAACGCTCGTGAATTTCTTTCGCTGGTTTCAGAGTACCAAACCAAATTAAGTAAGTGAATGAAGGCGGCGAATGGAAAAGCCAGCAGGGCTCTCGTTGCGCCGTCTCTGTCCTTGGCGTTACCGTTGAGTGTTGTCTAAATAATTCACTAATAAAACGAAACATAACAGACACCTCCAGACGCCCTGAAAGCGCGCGGTTAATCCCATAAAATAAAATCAAGAATTTTTTTCTTTATCTCAAGGCTGAGATGAAATAATAACGCAATATTAAAGTGTGCAAGAGAGCACAGCCCTCGCAACAAATAACACGGCGCCTTGGGTATATGGTATTACAGTCAGAAAGATGTGCTTCTCATATCACAGATTCTGTTTCAGCAGTTTGGAAACTTTCAAGTCATCATGAAACGCCATTTGTAATCTATTTGACTTCTATGATCTGATGTATTTTTGTAAAATAGGATTTTCAAGTGGAAGAGAATTTAGGGTGGGACTGGATTTTATCTGTTAGAGATTGATTAGATCGTAAAAAGTGGGTGTTTCCTAAATGCAGAGTAGAAAATCATGATCTGAATGTAATAAATCCCATTCATTTTCTCCATAGAGAACATTTTATACACTACTGTTTAAAATATTGGAGTCAGCATAGATGTTTATGTATTTAATAATTTTTATTGAAAGAAAATAATACTTTTATTCAGCAAGAATGCATTAAAATAAAATAAAAAATTCTGTTCATCAAAGAATCCCGAAAAAACTATTACATTTTAAAATATATTAACTTAGATAAGTTATTTTAAATTGTAATAATATTTCACAATTTTATTGTTTTACTGTATTTCTAATCTTCTGCCTTGACTTAAACAAATTATATTATTAATTTTATTTTGTATAAAATATTTCAATTAAATAATTTATATATATATATATATATATATATATATATATATATATATATTATCATAAATTATTCACTTTAATGTTTTAGATGTATAACCCATGATTATAAAACAATACAGTTTTATACAATTTCATTTAATTCAGTGGTCATTTGCAGTGTGTCATGGCATAATAAAAGAACACAGCCCTTATACCTTTTTCTTTTTTTATTGCAAATAATGGTTTATCTGAATAATGAAATGATTCATCTCAGAGCTTTTTTTTTCCTGAAATCCCTGTGGAGAAAATGAATGAGAAAAATACCAAGATTTATTGCTGCCAAAAGTGGACAGGTACTGTTAAATTCTATTAAAGACTGGGGAAATTTTGCAAAAGTATTAGGAAGTAAATTTTATTTAATTTTTTTGGAACGATGTGCACTCATGAGTCATACACAATAAGACCATGTATTAAGACAGAAAATAGTAAGTAGAAGTACAGAATAAGGCCGTGATGTTAAAGTCTGAAATGGGCATTTTCTCTCTATAATCATAGTTGTTAAATGTGTTTACACATAATTCCACACATTTTCTGTTCGTTCAACAAGAAGCCCACTTTTCATGCACCTTTCCAACACCAAAAGTGCAGCGGTTTATTTAGTGTTCGGCTCTGCAAATTTTGTTGCACATTTTGCAAGAAAAACAACACTCGGCACTATTTAGAACAGAATGAGAATCCCTCCGTGCACCTGGCATGGCTGCCAATGGTAAATGAGCTGAGAAAAAACTCATCATCTGTCTGCCGTTATCATTAGCAGCAATAATTATGTTTACAATGCCCTCTCATCATCTGTGGGAGCTGCGGCGCGCAGATGAGCGTCTCGTCCCCCCGCGCGCGTGCGGCGGATGTTGCGGTTTTGAAGGACAGCTATGATCTTTGTCTTTCAGATCAAGCTTCATGTTACTCTGCCAACTCTCACATCAACCTGCTCTCTGATCTCTCAGAGACACAAAGTGTCTGACACATTCACTCACAACGCCTGCCCGCTGTTTTACTGTTTGCCCTTGACAGATGCTTGCGGATCAAAATTTCGCCTGTGGAATGACGTTATACAAATGTATAATATATATAATATGTACAATTCTAATGTGTGTGTGTGTGTGTGTGTGTGTGTGTGTGTGTGTGTATAATTTTAATTGTACTTAATTTCCTTATTATTTAACAAATTGTAACTTTAGGTTTTTAGAATGATATATTATTGACAGATGTTTGCAGATCAAAATATATCCTGCAGAATGACATTATACAAATGTGTAATATATTTAAAATGTGTATTATACAATATTCTATATATTATGTAATATTATATATATCAAAAAATAATATATATAAATAATAAATTCTATAATATATATATATGTGTGTGTGTGTATGTGTATATATATATATATATATATATATATATATATATATACATAAATCGCATTGTTCAATATAATATTGTGTATATATAATGTGTATAATAATGTGTTTATATATAATATAATGTAATATATAATTTAATTTTTCAGAAATTATATATATTTGTTATAAGTTTTTAGAAATGTTCTATATATATAATGTAATGCAATATATAATTTAATTTGATTTTTTCAGAAATTATATAATTATATGTCTATTTTAATTTCTATTTTAATGTCTATTTTAATTTAATTTCCATTTAATTTTACCTACTTTTATTTATAATTTAAAAAACTGTAGTTATATTCAGGTTTTTAGAATACATACATATATATTAGTGGTGTCAAAATTAGTGCATTAACGCATGCGATTAATTTTTTCAGATTAACGCGTTAAAAATATTTAACGCAATTAACGCAGGGGCGGGGCTAGGGTTGGCCACCCCATTCGCAACTGCTGCCTCTGTCTCTTTTTTCTTGAAAAGGATTGCGTTTATTTAGATGCAGAACGTCTTTATGACCACATCAGACGAGAGATGTTTCAGACGCGCTCTAACTTCACCTCCGCGCCAGGCGCGAGTCAAACTAGCGCGGAAAAGATACTGTGCTGGTAGCGCGCACTCTTCAAATACACGCACAAAGGTGCCGGTGCGCGCTGTAGCCTGTATCATTTCATATCAAACAGCGAAAGAAACTACGTGCATGCAATGTCCTAGTTATGCCGTCAGTTAAGGCATGAAGTTACCAAAAAGGCGATTAAAGCTGCCTTAAAACTGCGTGCATGCATGCAATATGTTATATATGCGTCACATTTAAGAACATGTCTCTGAAATGGTTTTAAAAACTGTCCTGAGGCACCCCAGCACTGTCTCCCTCATCTAAAACACCCGATTCAACTCGTCCGCTCATTAGTAGAGACTTTTAAGACTTGAAGTGGGTCAGAAAAGGTAAAGAGATTTGTGAGAAAATAAGACGCATGTCAGATCCTCGTCACGTTCAGCAGCAGCAGCTTTTAAAGCTATAGCAGGCAAATAAGCTAATAACCAGCTGCTATGATGCCTATTAATCCAAGAACCAAAGAAAAAAAGAGGAAATCAAAAACTTTTATAGCTTTAAGGGGTTCATCTATATTTAATTTAGAATTTAGTGTTCGGTAAGTATTCATTTTCAGTATATTTCTGCTGAAGGGCACAAGTAGCTAAATATGTAATTTATTATAATAGGTTCATGTGATGATCGTTTTAAGTTCACTTAAATTAGAAGTTAAGTCTAATAAATGTTAAAATTTATAGATCTAAATTATACTGTAATGCTGACTGGCTACAGTCAATGGTTAAATATTCAGGGGAAAAAACTATTTTATAGAGACATCAGTAGTATTGATATCAGTGATGCTGGCCTTCAATCATAAAAAAGATGCCATTAAAGAAATATAAAAAAAATACTGTCTTTATGTTGTTTGTACATTGTACATTGTACATTTGAAGATTGAATGTGAAATTATTGCAATATTTAAAAACTTTAATTTTAATTTTAAAAACGATTAATTTTAGAAAAATGTGCGATTAATTAGTTAATTTTTTTTAATCGATTGACAGCACTAATATATATATATATATATATATATATATATATTATTGAGAGATTGAGTTTGGATGAGGATGCTTGCGGAAAAAATATGGCCTGCAGAATTACATTATACAACTGTACAACATATAAAATATTTACAATATATGCAATTCTAATATATACATATTATACACTATATATATATATATATATATATATATATATATATATATATATTAATACATATATTTAATTTAATTTTTAATTTAATTTTTTCAGAAATTGTGGCTATGTATTTATTATTAATTTTAGAAATATGTTCTAAAATATATATTTATATATATACATATATATATACACACACACATAGGTTAATTAATATATTTATTATTTATTTTACTTTAGTTGTTTATTTTTATTATTATTATATTATATTACATTAAATAATTTTTCATAGATGATTGCAGAAATTTTTTTACAATGGAATGATGTTATACATCTGAGAGAAAGACAAAAACTGGACGTCTGGACTCTTCTTTGGCCTTTTGCCATTGTAGGGTAGGCTAATCAGTTGAATCAGAAAGCAAGTTGACGATCTCGAAACGCCACACGCCGCAGAGCACTTCATCTGCGGTTTAACGTTACCATCTAACCCACGACAAGCTACTTACCACCGAGGAGTCAGGGGTAAAATATTATCAGAACATCAGCATTACTTATTAATTTGAGCATTTATTCCTGGGCCACAACTCCAATATAACATGTCACCTGTTCTCGAAAAAGCAAATTGCCTGGGAAGTGTATTGAATTACCCGTTCCCCCTATTTACTGGAAAAACAGGTCTTATAGAGATAACAAGAAAGGCGATATTTACTGTAGCCTGCAGGCTGTGATGTCTTGTGCTGCTCTGCCAGCTGGGTCAAGTCTGAAGATGAGTTCGAGCCGCTAGAGTGTCTTCATTTTATACTCCACTGTTGCTTTTTAGCGAAAAAGCCTTTCGTGTTTTGGACTCGGAGCCTTAATAACCTCTCTTTATAATCTAATATGCCATACTTGTATGACTGAAGCAGGCATAGCTGCTTCATTTATTCATTTCTCGACAGCCTGCTTGTTTTCCGCTAACATTATGTGGTTATTAAAGTTGCAAACAATACAGCATGTTGTGAATCAACAGACGGATGCGGACGCTAAAACAGGTGCATGCAAACTCTCCTAAAGAGGCTAGCGGCGCACCTGTTTAAATGCTCCAAATAGTGTAATTGATGTATGCTCAGCCAGCGAATAAGTCTGAACTGACATACAGGCAGCGGCGCTCATTTATAACTTTAATAAGGCAGAAATGCATTACATAGTTTCTTCTTGCTCCGTCCCCACTAGGCAAGTATTGATGTATTCAAAGAGGACGCTGCCCCCACTGGATGTACCTTGTTTCCCTGTTTTCTTTGTCTACCTTTGCAGGAATTGTTTTTGCTTGTGCTTTCTACAGATGGTGATAGATACAGTTGGTGAGATACATATTTAAAGGTGTCCGTAGACAATTCAGTTGTTTCTCCATTACAAAGTTTTTTTTAAATAGTACTTTTTAAAATATGGTTTAAATTATGTACACCCAGATGAGATGTGTAATATCAGCACTCTTGGAAAGCCTTTCATCCAGTCAGATTTAAGGAACAGATCTAACTGTTGTGAAAATATATATGTTAATATTTTAATGGTTTACATGAGCAATTTGTGTGTATATCTACATATCTTTTAACTTTTTTCCAGAAATTGTACACATATATAATGTTATTTTTGTTTTTAATTAGAAATTGCATTTTATAAATTGGAAATGTGTATATATAATTTCAACTAACTCTGTGTGTGTGTGTGTGTGTGTTTATATATATATATATATATATATATACACAGTGGGTACGGAAAGTACTCAGACCCCCTTAAATTTTTTCAATTTTTTTATGTTGCAGCCTGATACTACAATTGTTTAAATTCATTTTTTTCCCCATTAATCTACATGCCGTACCTCATAATGACAAAGTGAAAACAGAATTTTAATAATGTCTGTAAATTTATTAAAAAGAAAAACTGAATATCACATTTACATAAGTATTCAGACCTTACTCCATACTTAGTTGAAGCACCTTTGCATATTAATTACAGCTTCAAGTCTTTGGGTATGATGCAACAAGCTTTTTGCACACCTGGATTGGGGGAGTTTCTGCCATTCTTCTTTGCAAATCCTCTCAAGCTCTGTCAGGTTGGATGGGGACCGGCCGGTGGACAGCCATTTTCAGGTCTCTCCAGTGATGTTTGATAGGGTTCAAGTCAGGGCTCTGGCTGGGCTACTCTAGGACATTCACAGAGTTGTCCCTAAGGCACTCCTGTGTTGCCTTGGCTGTGTGCTTAGGGTCACTGTCATGTTGGAAGGTGAACCTTCTGCCCAGTCTGAGGTCCTGAGCGCTGTGGAACAGGTTTTCATTGAGGATATCTTTGTACTTTGCTCCATTCAGCTTTCCCGCAACCCTGATCAGTCTCCCAGTCCCTGCCTCTGAAAAACAGCCCCACAGCATAAGGTTGCTTCCAGCACACTTTACTTTTGGGATGGTACTCTGCAGATTATGAGCAGAGCTGGTTTCCTTCAAACATGATGCTTAGAATTGAGGTTCATCAAACCAGAGAATCTTGTTTCTCAGAGTCTGAGGGTCCTTTAGGTGCTTTTTTGCAAATTCCATGTGTGTTTTCATGTGTCTTCACTGAGGAGAGGATTGAGTTTGGCCACACCGCCATAAAGCCCAGATCGGAGGAGTGTTACAGTGATGTTTGTCCTTCTGTAGGTTTCTCCCATCTGCATATACGATCATGGAGCTCAACTAGAGTGACCATCAGGTTCTTGGTCACCAGTCTAGACAAGGCCGTTCTCCATTAATTGTTCAGTTTGGCTGGGCGACCAGCTCTTGGTAGAGTCCTGGTCATGCCAAACTTCTTCATTTGAGAATTATGGAAGCCACTGTGCTCTTGGGATCCTTCAGTGCAGCAGAAATGTTTTTGTAGCCTTGCCCAGATCTGTGCCTTGATACAATCCTGTCTCTGAGCTCTGCAAGCAGTTCCTTTGACCTCATGGCTTGGTTTTCGCTCTGATATGCATTGTCAGCTGTAAGGTCTTTTATAGAGAGGTGTCTTTCCAAAACATGTCCAATCAATTTAATTTACCACAGGTGGACTCCAATCAATGTGTAGAAACATCTCAGCAATGATCAAGAGAAATGCGAGGCACCTGAGCTAAATTTCAAGTTTTGTTGCAAAGGGTCTGAATACTTACGTAAATGGGATATTTCAGTTTTTTATTTTTAATACATTTACAGACATTTCTAAATTCCTGTTTTCACTTCGTCATTATGAGGTACGGAGTATAGATTAATGAGAAAAAAAATGAATTTAAACAATTGCAGTATCAGGCTGCAACATAAAAAAATTGAAAAAATTTAAGGGGGTCTGAATACTTTCCGTACCCACTGTATATATATATATATATATATATATATATATATATATATGAACGTATTAGAATGAATATGTATAAATGTATATAAAATAAATTTTTAATGTGCTTAATGTTTATTTAAAAAAAAAACAGTTTAATGTTTTTAAAACAATGAATTAAAAATATAAAATTATAAATCATTTTTAATTTATAATTTTATATTATATTGTAAATTTATTTACATAAAATGTATATATAATTGTAACTACATAATACGTTATATGTATGTGTGCATGTATACACACATTTAATAAATTATATATATAATAGCACTAATATATATAAATATTATATATATATATATATATATATGAACATCTTAGAGTGATTATGTGTATAAAATAAATTTTAATGTTTAATTAAAAATAATAAAAAATGTAATGTTTTTAACGCAATTCATTAATTTTTAATCTGCAAATTTTTTTTTAAATTTTTAATTTTTAATTAAAAAACATTTTTAATGTGTTTTATAAACATTTTATAATTTTATATTATATTGTACCTTTAATTATATAAAAATGTATGTGTGTGTGTATATATATATATATATATATATGTGTGTGTGTGTGTGTGTGTGTGTGTGTGTATGTGTGTGTGTATATATATATATATATATATATATAATGTATGTTATTTAATTTATTTTTCAGAAATTTTGAAATGTTAATTATATTGCATTTATATATACGTAATTGTATTTATATATAAAAATTAATATGTAGATGATGTATTAATCATGATGTATTAACATCTACCATCTTAAGGGTGACATATCACCAGCAGAACTGGTATTAATATTTGAATGAAATGTAGATGGTAGATTCCAGGTCAGGCGTTTGAGATCACTACCTAACCGTGCTTTAATGTCTGGCCTTGACTGATGGCTAGGAAAAGCTCTTAGGAGAGTCTCATCTCTGTTTATCAGACACACTGAGTGGAGCAAACACATGGCTCAGTGGCCATATGCTACATTACATCCATTACGGCGTCTGGATAGAATACTGATGTTGACTGAACCCGCACACACATACACACGCACACGCCAATAATTGCGTCTTATTGTCAGTCTCTGCTTTATGGTCTCATTCCAATACTGCTGATGAAACAGTTCAATTAGTTTTTGTCAGTTCATTTAAAGCTGAGTAACATTTTATTGTCAAATACGTTCTGCTCTCTGAGTAGGAAAGACAAAGACCTGGCAAACATTACCAGATGGATTCGGATGGCCATTACCATGACAACAGGTGACACAACCAGACAGAATCCAGCTGGAACAGAGGCAGAGAGGTCAAGGGTCAGAGGTCGTTCTCATACTCTAAAAGGACGTCTCAGTTTAGTAAGGAAAAAGGATCATCAGTGCATCTACCTTTATTTGTCGCATGGTTTTGATAGTTTCTCCAGCTCTCAGTGTTGGTTTTAACTGCTGAACTTAATGGCAGTGAGCAAGTAGAAAGAATCTATTATATTTCCAACTAGATAATTGGAAAGCGTGTAGTTATGTCTCGGAGCCAGTGAAAATGGCCGGATTCCATTTTGCCGTCACACTCCAATCGCTGACATCCTTGGGCTAATGTGGAAAAGTGCCATGGTGGTTTTAACAATTTTCTGTCTTATAAGAAACATTAAGGTTGGGAAGTTGATTATTAGGACTAGATTTTCACTTTCTCTGAAGAAACTGCAAGAGCTATTTACCCATGCAAAACTATAGGGTGTTGGGAATGGTTGCCAGGGGGTTGCTATGCAGTTGCTAAAGTGTTTTGATTGTTTTTTTGCATGTTGTGCAGTCCTAAGTCTATTCTGGGTCTCTTCTGAATAACTGAGATATATGATTTTGCTGGTTTTAATGTATAGGTTGTGAACCAAAGTTTAATATTTAAGAGCAGGGCTTTAGAAAAACATATTAGTAAAATTAGTGGTTGGGATTTTCATTTACTCCAGTGAATCGAGTCTTTTGAATCCATTAACCAAACAGATTTGTCCAGCAGTTTCTTCAGATTCAGATTTTCTTCCGATATATATAAACATTATAAATATTAATATTTTGTAATATAGATTTTTATTTATATAGAATTTATATATATATATATATATATATATATATACATATATCTGGGGATCAGTAAGATTTTTAATGTTTTTTAAAGAAGTTTTTCTGCTCATCAAGGCTATATCTGTTTGATCAAAAATACAGAAAAAAACCCTGTTATTTTGTGAAATATTATTGAAATTTAAAATAACAGTTTTCTATGTTAATATACTTTAAAATATAATTTATTTCTGTGATCAAAGCTGAATTTTCAGCATCATTACTCCAGTCTTCAGAGTCACATGATCCTTCAGAAATCATTCTGATTGATTTATAATCAATGTTGGAAACCGTTGTGCTGCTTCATATTTTTTTGGGGACCTGTGATATTTTTTTAGGATTCTCTGATTAATAAAAAGAACTAATTAATTAAATTAAATTAATTAAAAAGAACAGAATTCATATTATATATGAATATTTTTATAATGTAAAAATATACATATATTTTTTTCATTATATACATGTAATTTTATTTTAGATATAAAATACAATGTATTCATTATATGTATAATATATACATTTAAAGTTTTTACATAAATTCTATTATATTAAGTTGTTAATGTTTGTATGTGTAATATTTTAATGTTTTATAAATTTTCATTCATTTTTATAATTTATGACATTTGATGATTCGATCTATATTACCCTGTTTATTCAGTATATTGAAGTATTTCATCTATAGCCCATTGATTACTAGATGATTGATATGTTTATTTTCATTCACGAATGAGAAGATTCATTCAGAAGTGTGTCATTCTTAATGTATTTAAACATCAAAAAAAATGTCAAGAACACAGAAACCAGTGATCTAGAGCTTTTTTAGTCTCCAAAGAACCATAGCTGATCTCACATGACTCTTGATTCTTAAATCACAAGGATCCTTTATTTTTCACACATAGTCTTCTAACATAAGCTTCATTTCAGCTGAATGCAGTATCTTAACTCTAAAACAATGCAAAAGTGAAAAAGGGCCCTAACGTGCGCACATGTGGCTGTTTGTTCTTTTCCTGTGTGTTCTTGTCTCATCCCGTCTTGAGTCAGGTCACTTTGACACCGGTTATTTCTCTCACCCCTCCCTCTGAAACCCTGATCGTTTTGTGAAACTGTTAGACGACGATTCGTTTAAAGACTCCAAATGACCCCGTGTGTCTCCTCGAGACTCATTCCTTCTCTCCTTCCGTCTCGCTCCCCGGCCCCTGACAACTCTGATGGCCAATCCTCACACACACACACGCACACACACACGCACACAGAGAGAGAAGCGGATGGCTTTCTGCTGGCGTAATGTGCTTTGTTGTGTGAAGGTATCAATCAGAGCGCCGCAGATTATTAGAGTGTCTGAAAGAGATCAAACAATGTTGCCGTCTTCCCCCCCGCACGGCTGATTTACAGAGCGGCTGATAAAGTACTCCAGCTCTCTGTCAGGGCCCAACGTGACGGCCGGCCGCACTCGCCGGATAAATTATTGCGCAGGAAAGCCATAATGTCTCTCCGCCTAGCAACTATAGCGGCCCGCCGGCACCCGCGGGAGACTGCCTGCCGTAATGGCGTCGAGTCCAGGGTCAACATTTACTGTAACTAAGAGCTTGAAACACACTCCTGCCCATCCCATCTCATCCCATCCCCCTTCCTAATTTTTTAGGTGCCCTGCCGTTTTAACCTCACGAACATCTTGACAATTTGCATATCAATTGTAGGTCCTCGGAACGGCCTGTAAAATCTTTTCAACATCTTCGTCTGATTGATTACTTCATCGCTTTACTCTTGCTCATGCTCAGGGTTAGTGATCTGAATGAACCCCTAAACCTAACTATGAAACCCTATAAATCGCATTATGCAGCTTGTTGTTGCTGTTATATTTCTAAGCACTTGGACTTACAGTTTTCGTCTGGCAGAACTAGTGGACCTGGAACTGGTCAAGTACTGCTCACTGCAGAGCCAAATGACCTCCAGCTCCCCCTCTCTGGGGGTCCAGCTCCACCTCTGTGTGAAGTAATGGGTGGAGTTATGTTTAGTGATAGGGTAAGGGGTAGGGTTAGGGTGTGGTTAGGTGTCTATCTCCACCCATTACCTCTAGCGAGGGGGAGCTAGAGCTCCAGCTCCTCCCATTTGGCTCTGCAGCGAGCACCCTCTCGAACTGGTTGGTGTTTAATGTACTGAGTGACTCATTTGAATCTGAAACCAAAAGATGTATTCACATTCATTCAACTGATTTGTTAAGCAACATTTTATTTAGACCTTTTCTTCAGAAAACTGATCAGAAAGGTGTGTACAATTTTCAATATTTTTTTTTACAATTTTCAAAAATAATTTGGTTGAATTAGACACATAAAGATAAATATTAAATTAAAAAAAAAAAAAAGTGTGTGTTTGTGTACAATTTTCAAAAATAATTTGGTTAAGTTAGAAGTATTGAATATTGAATAAAAATAAGGAAATGTTTCATTTTTACGTTTTACATTTTTAGTTAAAGTTTGTCGTTTTGTTTTTTTATTTTTGTCTTTTAGTTTTTTTTATTATGTCTTTTATACATTTTTAAGTTTTAGTGATTTTAGTACATCAAGTTAAATTAAATGAAAAAGATAAATTACGTTTTTAGGTTTTTCGATGTTTATTTTATTTCAAGTAATGAAAAAAATCTATTTTTTTAAGGTTTTAGTTAACAATAATAACCTTGCTCTAAGTCTGTATGAAATCAGTTTTAATTTTTCCTAAATTCTGTTTTTTTTTTTGTTTTGTTTTTTCAAATTCCATTTTTTCTGGATTCCATTTTATAGTTAAATTTTTAGTACTCAAAAATCATGTCTAATTAAGTGAAATCATGTAACTTAACACAATTTAACAACAATTTATTAAACGTTGAACAAAAATGATGCTGCGTGAACACCATGAGCGTCAGCAGTCGAACAGTCAGTCCATTAGCAGTCTTTTTGCACTTTAATATTCACAGACACTAGTCTAAATCAGATCCTATAAAGATTAATTGCACAGCCCTAATTCTGATTTATTCATCCAACTTCTGCCAAATTCCATGACATTCCATGTTAAACTGTAAATTCAATTATTATGACTGAATTCCATCGGAATTCCGTGATTCCATCTGTGTTTTCACAGAAATCACGAGGCTCTTCAAATCAACCATCCTGCAGCAAATTTTGTCGGCAAGATCCACTCCCATTATCATCTAAAATGGTTAAAATAGTTGTATTTGTATGCATAATATATGACCCTGGAGCACAAAAGCAGTCTTAAATCGCTGGGGTATATTTGTAGCAATGGCCAAAAAATGCATTGCATGGGTCAAAATGATCTATTTTTCTTTTATGCCAAAAATCATTAGGATATTAAGTAAAGATCATGTTCCATGAAGATATTTTGTAAATTTCCTACCGTAAATATATTAAAACTTATTTTTTTGTTTAGTAATATGCATCGCTAAGAACTTCATTTGGACAACTTTAAAGGTGATTTTCTCAATATTTTGATTTTTTTGCACCCTCAGATTCCAGATTTTCAAATAGTTGTATCTCGGACAAATATTGTCCGATCCTAACAAACCATACATCAATGGAAAGCATATTTATTGATGATATATAAATCTCAATTTTGAAAAATTGACCCTTATGACTGGTTTTGTGGTCCAGGGTCACACATAGTTACATAAAATATATATTGTTGTTCGGTTTCACCACTGAAGCTATTTGTTGGACCAGAGATTGTTTCTGGCCTGTTTTCCATTGCATCCATGTGCAGCTCTTTCCAGAAATGTCTGCCTAGATTTTTTAAATAGCACTTTAACTGTGATTTATTCGAAGTTTCCTTTTAAAATGATGAGGACTATGCAAGTCCTTTGTTTAAGTTTTGCTTAAAAAGCACGTGCATGATTTTCTGATGATCAAATGGGTTTGGCAGGTCAGCAGAATGAAGAATAAGAACATTTAGAGAGCGGGAGAATGGAATGTATCTGCTTTTCCATTCACTATTTCTTTTGTTGTGAAATAAGTGAGGCTGATTTCTCATATATTCAAACGATGACGGCTTCAATCTGGGTTGACTGTGATTGAGAAAGCCTAGTCTGTGCTTGTTTTTAAAGACGGTAAACAGTCAAATAGAAGACTAAGGTGAGAATTACTAATCCCGTTGCATACTAAATAACCTGAGCCATATTTAATATACTAAATATGGCGTCTACTTTGGCATCACTCACATTTTCTTCAGACTGTGTCAAAATCTAGTTTCATAAAATAGTTTCAAGCACTTGAAGGAAGTACTTTTGGAATAAATGAACTGATATGAGAGTGCTTGTCTTATTCATTTCGCTCTAGAGCCTTATGTCACTGTCACGTTACAATTGCATTGTAAAAAAAATCTCTCGGCGGGATGTTAATTGAGCATAAAGCATATTCAAGTTGGCTGACATCAAAGTAACTGGCCGGCACCCAAAGATAAAATGAACTGTCGATCAGCAGAGCGGTGTTTTGTCCGTTTTCAGCATTTTTGGGCCGTGCTTTGTTTCTGGTCAATTGATAATTGTAGGATATCAGAAATTGCCTTTCTCCAAGTGAAAAGCTATAGCCCTTAAAACCTTTCAGAAAAAAGTGACTAACTTTTTAGTGACTGCATTATAACAGCTGACCTATTTTTACCACCATATGAAAAGGAAATGGGAGATTCTTTCATATGGAATAAATATTCCAACTTTTTCGACTGGGATCCGTTCATACAAAAGCATTCGAACAACTGAAATCCAAGAGAAAAGGATGAGAAAACAGGAAGAAGGAAATAGAAATGTCATTTTCACAGAGTCTTATGGGACACTGAGGTAGAAACTGCGAGATAAATAAGTCACCGTCGCCCGGTGAATCTCACTCAGATATGAAACATAACTATTTGATGTTCTTCTCTAGTTCTTTTTTTATTTACTTTCAATGGCATTTTACTGGCTAAAGTGTGAGGTCACGAAATTCACTCTCAGCCGTCACAGGAGAGACGTGACTGAAAAGAGGAAAGAAAGCAGCATGCAGCTAAAAGATAGATGCTGTCAATCGGCGCTGATGAATATTTTACTGGTGTTTTATCCATTAGAGCTTTTTTCCATGGAAAAAAAAGAAGTATTATACAACACATGCTGTCGTGAGAGCTAGTGCAAGTTTGGTGGACCATATACTGTAGGAGTAAATTCTTCTTCTGTCCCATTTCCTTCTGAATATATAAAGCTTTGCATTGTGTTAACTTAACCCTGATCACATCTGAGATGCTTAAAGGAATAGTTCAACCAAAAATGAAGATTTGCTGAAAATGTTCTCACCCTCAGGCCTTTTAAGATGAGTTTGTTTCTCCATCAGAACAGATGTGGAGAAATTTAGCATTACATCACTTACTCACCAATGGATTCTCCATGATTTTCTTACTTAGTATTTTTGTCATGTTTTCCATTACAGAAATCGAAATATTATTAAAGGGGTGGTTGACTGTTTTTTTTCTAGGCTTGATTGTGTTTATGGGGTGCAGTCAAACATCTGTTCATGTTTAGTTTTTTTAAAAAAAAGCATTATTTTTCACATAATTTACCTTTATTCCACACCTCTCTTTCCCTTCTCTGATAAACACACCGATTATGGTTTTATGAAGCCCCTCCCTCAGAAATACGTGATGGGCTCTGATTGGTTAGCTGGTCCAGTGTGTTGTGATTGGCTAAACCGCCTCTACTGCGCGTCCGAACGTCCCACCCCTCACCTCAGCGGCATGTGCTCCAGTTGTATTGTAAACAATCGCGTTGTCTATATCGCTTATCAATTTGAGCCCGAATGAGACACAGAGGATATCAATGAAGAGGATCGCGCAGAACCTGTGCAAGCACGGCTGTTTTTTTGTTTGTTGTTGGTTCATACTTGTCGATACGCTGGTATTTGTAAGTGCTACTGCTTCTGTTAGCTTTTAATATACAGTTTTATCGTAATTAAAGCCTTAATACAGCACGCGCATCCACGTATAACACTTCTCATAGCTATGTGAAAATAAGTGTATAAATAACAGTTTGTTGGAGCTGAGCTGATGATCTGAATGAGAGAGAGAGAGAGAGAGAGATGCAGAGTGTTTGCACATGATATGATTTTGAAACTTGTGAATCCATTAGAATCGTTAGAAGACAGAATCGCGATTCATATATGAATAGATTTTTACGTGCACCCCTAGTTTTCTCTTCCTCTTCTCTAGCAGCGTAGCATGGCCTCGCCCCCTTTGTTGCTTGTTCCCGGGGGCGGGCTTTATCTGGGTTTGTGACGTATCGGACCCGGGAAGTAACTCGTTGTAGTCCCTTACCAGTCGTTTTTGTAGGCATTAAACTGCCAGAATTTTAAAAGACGATATCTCAGTTCGCATTGAACTTTCAGCTTCGCAGATATTGTTTATGCTCAAACAGCAACATTACACACTAACTAATGTTAAAAAAGTGAAATCGCAATCAACCACCCCTTTAAATCAAGATGCATTTACTCGAGAAGCATAATGACACATAATATTAAGTTTTATTTTAAAAAAATGTAAATGTGTCTCGACTCAAGAATGTTTAGATATTTGTACTGGAAAACAAGAAAATCATTTCATGCAGTGCAGTGAATGGCTGCCGTCAGATTAAGAGTCCAAACAGCTGATAAAAAAAAATCACAATAATCTACAAGTAATCTACACCACTCCATTCCATCAATTCCTGGAAAAAAATTCATTAAGGTGTTTGATTACTTGAAATCATTGCTTCTGACTAAAATACAAGTCCATCCTCTATCTATAATATTGCTTTCTCCAATGAAAAAATTGTCTGGTCTGAATCAGTAGAGAAATATGTACAGATCAAGCACTGTTTACAAGCCAAAACAGTTCTAAACAAAAATGGAGATGAAGCATTGATGGACTTTTTCACTGGAGGAAGCGTTATTATTTATTGAGGGTTCATATTTTGGCCAGTAAGTGATGATTTAAAGTTAAAACCCCTTAATAATGGATTTGTTTCTTACAAACACACAGCTTTTTGCTTAATTGACGGACTGGGGTGGTGTGGATTACTTGTGGATTATTGTGATGTTTTTTTCAGCTGTTTGGACTCTCATTCTGACGGCACCCATTCACTGCAGAGGATCCATTGGTTAGCAAGTGATGTAATGCTACATTTCTCCAAATCTGATGAAGAAACAAACTCATCTACACCTCAAATGGCCTGACAGTGAGTAAAATTTCGACAAATGTTCATTTTCACTCCTGTATTTGATTTGAATGAGAATTATTTAGTTTTCTTAAGTTGTTGTGGTTGTTCTGCCTCCCAGCCTCTGACATTTGTAGAAAGCAGCTGATTGGAGCCAGTTTCTCCATCCCAGAACCTCTTTATCTCTGGTGGAAATGTGTAATGATGATCTGCGGAAAAGCTTTCACCCAGTACTTTCTCTCTTCGAGCAGCGCCATCTCTCTATTGTAATGATGCAGCTCGTAACAGCCCTTGGAGTGACCTTTCTTTAATTAACTGCATCTTGATGAGCGGGTCTACATAGAATGTGAAGGTTAATTAATGAAGTATCACTGCTAGTCTTAAAACCATCACCTAATGGATGACAGCTGGGCCCAGCACTCGCGATTTTACCAGCCAACTCATTAGCAACTCCGACCCGATTGACGGCTCTTCTTTGGTCTGCGGACCATGAGCAAATTGTATTAAAAAAGAACAGGGCTCCCTGATTCCCTCTCATTTCAAAGGAAATGTGATTGCTCCTCTCAGCGGATTCATATGCGATACTCCGTTTGAAAACGTACTTGAGGAAGCGAGAGCCAGAGGGCCGCGCTTGCGTTCCCGAACGCACGATTCAGATCAGACTCTATAAAAAATGCAGATGAAAGCAATATAATATCTCCATAAAGATTCAGGAGTGTGTAATCTGTTTCCTGCAGTCTGATCTGTGACGGATGGTGATGGATAACTCCGGGTCGTAATAGCGCGCAGCTTCATCTTGATAAGACACCGCTTTTGGGTGTCTTTTATTTCCGGATGCATTGCAACCCCGCTTATCGTTGCGATTAAAAGACATCAGATACACATTAGCAAATGGAACATAGTGTAAAAAGTGTTTTATTACTGGAGGGGACAGACTGAAGGAGAGAAGATATGATTACTGGGCTGGTAGAGTTTCTAATACTTGGAGAGGAAAATTTGATAAAGCACATGAAAACTAACTTAACTTACTATGAGTGCATGGTCAGCTTTTAGCACGACGACTTTCAGAAGAAAACCAACTCTGAAATGACACAACAGTGATGACCGCCAGATGTGATGCGAAACATGACATATCTGGGCCAAAGCATTGTTTTTTGATTAGTAAATGATGCATTTTTATTATTTGAGATGCTTTTTAGAAGGGAAAAATCATTTGTAATATTAGAATAAATGAGAACAAAAAAATAATAACAGCTTTTATTTGGGAACTCTGAAAAAGTGATCATTGCCAAATGTAATTATTATGCTGAGACAAAACAATTTGTAATACTTTAAGAATTAAAAAACTAAAAGGAAAAAAAATTAACATAACAGATTTTATAGAAGAAACTGAAAAAGTAATAATTGCCAAATGTAATTAATATCCTGAGACAAAACATCAAAACTTTTTGGCTAAAAACATTTTTTACATTAGTAAATGTTGCATTTTGACTATTTGAAATGCTCTTTATAGATAATCTGGGGGGTTAAAAGGGAAAAATAATTTGTAATACTTTAAGAATTAAAAAACTAAAAGGAAAAAATTAACATAAGATTTTATTGAAGAACTCTGAAAAAGTGATCATTGCCAAATGTAATTAATATACCAAGACAAAACATTGCGCATATAACTGTATAGCACCAAATCATGGTGCTTCAATGGTTCTTCAGCGGTTCTTCAGTGGTCCTTTGGGGCGATTAATGTGCTATATAGCACCACTGCCGTACAAAGAACCTGTTAAGCCCCTTTAAATGTTCTTTACAAGCCAAAGAGCCACCGTTGGTGCTGTTTAGCACCATTTTTGTTGAAGAAATACAATGCAATATGGCACCTCTTATGGTTCAACATAGCACCATTTGACAAAGGTGTCACCCTTAAAGATATGGTGCTATACAGCACCAAAAGTGGTTCTCCTATGATTACGAGTCAAGAACCACTTTTAGTGCTATATAGCACCATGTTTTTTAGAATGTATATGTATGTATGTATGTATGTATGTATGTGTATGTGTATATATATATATATATATATATAATTTATTTTATTTTATTGTTTTTTTTAATAGTAAACGTTGCATTTTGATTATTTGAGATGCTTTTTATATCCAGGTGATCTGGAAAAAAAAACTTACAGGAAAAAGTAATTTGTAATACTTTGTGAACTAAAAAAAAAAAAAAAAATTAAATTAAATTAACAAAACAGTTTTTATTGAAGAACCCTGAAAAAGTGATAGTAATAGCCAGATGTAATTAATATAGGGGGAGAAATCCAGAGAAAAGTATATTTGGTCAAAAATATTGTTTTTTTGATTAGTAATCTTTGTATTTACATTAATTTGAATACATTTTATATCATGGTGATCAGACAAAAACCTTAAAGGGAAAAAAATGTAATACTTTGAGAACTAAAAAAAAAAAAAAAAAAAAAAACCATTAGCATAACAGATTCTAAAACTGTGATGATTGTCAAATGTAATTTATTTAGTGACACATATTTGGCTAAAAATACAGTTTAGAAAACTAAAACTAAAGTCTAGGGTTTTCATTATTTAAGATGCTTTTTATGGTTTTTTTTCAGGTGATCTGGGGGGGAACCTTAAAGGGAAAAATTATTGTTATGAGAACAAATTCAAATAGTTTAACATAACAGCTTTTATTTAAGAACTCTGAAACTAATTGCCAATATTTGCATTTCCAATATTTGAGATACTTTTTATATGTAGGTGATAAAACCTAAGGGAAAGATTATTTCTAATACTATGAGAACAAAATTCAGTAAGTCATGTAAAAGTTGTAGTTATACCAGCTTTTATTTAAAAGCTCTGAAACAGTGTTAATTGCCAAAAGTAGTTTCATGCCATAAATAACCTCATATCTGCCCAAAAAGTTGCTCTTGCCATTGTGATCTGCTGTAATTTGTGAGCTCTGCATTTTCATTACTCAAGCTTATTATAATGATATACTATCCTATAGGACATAGCCTTACAGGCAAAAACTTCCACTTTAGGGATCAAATAAAGATACTCAATTAGGCCTTAATGTGACAGCATGTTGAAATACTAGCCATCCATGAATTCCCACAGTAATGCATTAGTACTGCCAGTTAAACTACAGTAAACTCCAGTGAACAATATAAGAATACAAGTCATTAATGCAAAATATAAAAAATAACTCTTAGAACTATCTCTAGTCATTTATCAATATCATATATTTAAAATTAAATATCTACTCCATCATTTACTCACCAAACCTAATGCAACAACTAATGTATAGACAGTCATTACAGTGATGACGGCCCTTTTGTTTTCTTTTCTAAAGCTAAAGTTTCAAAGCTTTTAATTCCTCCAACAGTGTTGTTTAATTCATTAAGAGCAAAATCTTTCTTAGAGTTACTGAGCAATTGCAGGACTGTGAGCTTCACACAATGTGAATGATTTGGGGCATGTTGTGCATCTCTTTGCAGTCTGCACCGCGTCAATCAGATTGACCCTGTTTCTTCCACCTTTTGGCTTGTTTTGCTGCCTGACACATTAGACACACAGCTGCTGCTAAACAAGAGCAAACATCAAAGTGACTGTCCACATCTGTGACTGAAGACAGCTGACCAAACTTCACTGAAACATGATCTTCAGCCCTGAGCTGCTGACTGAAACCTGTAGATCAAACTAAAACATGCATCTATCTATCTATCTATCTATCTATCTATCTACATCTGTCTGTCTTTCTATCTATATATAACTGTTTGTCTGTCTGTCTATCTGTCTTTCTATCTATATCTGTCTGTCTGTCTGTCTGTCTGTCTGTCTGTCTGTCTATCTATCTATCTATCTGTCTGTCTGTCTGTCTGTCTGTCTATCTATATCTGTTTGTCTGTCTCTGTCTTTCTATCTATCTATATCTGTTTGTCTGTCTGTCTAGCTGTCTATCTGTATCTGTTTATCTGTATATCTGTCTGTCAGTTCAATTCAATTTAATTTAAGATTGAAATATATGTGGAAAAATATAGTAACAATAAAAATATCAAAATAATAGAAGAAAAACATTTTAACAATTTAAACTTAAACAGTGTAACAAATAAAAATAAGTCTGTATATCTATCTATCTCTGTCTTTGTCTATCTATCTGTCTGTCTGTCTGTCTGTATCTATCCATCTATCTATATGTCTGTCTGTCTGTCTGTCTGTCTATCTATCTATCTAGCTGTCTATCTGTCTGTCTGTCTGTCTGTATAACTTAAATATTTTTGGTCTTATTTATAATTAACTGCCCTGTACTGATGCGTTAAATTGACAGTTAATATCTGTCACTGCTGAATGTTCATCTGTTGCTGAATGCATTTGCGATCGTTCATCCGTGGAAAGTGCATCCAGGTAGTCAGCTAAAACTCTTCCCGTGCTGCGCTCATGTCACCAAAGACAGGCCCGTCTCACACTGCAACTCACCAGCGTTTGAACGCAGATTCGCTGGCACAGCACTTTAACGTTTCTGTCTGAAATATCTGACACAAGACACTTTCCCGGGACCGCTGAGGATTCTGGGAGGGGGTTTAGCAATCTTGACAGGGAACCTCCCCTGTAGTGCCTTGTTTTTTTCCCATTAGTTTGGAGCGGAGACTCTTGCCCTTAAGACCCAGGGACCGGCGCGGATTTAAGTGGGCAGTCAGGAGAATCCCGGCGGTGTGGCAGGTGCGAGATCTGGCTTCATTAGCTCCCAACACCTCTGTCCAATTACAAGACTCGCACCAGCGGTGACAACCCTGAGCGTGTGTGTGTGTGTGTGTGTGTGTGTGTGTGTGTGTGTGTGTGTGTTACAGGGTGTGTATGTCCTATCAGTACCTGACTCTCTGCTCTTATCATACTACTTTCATGTTTTGCCACATCTTCATTTCAAATGTGAAAAACAACGTACCTTCATTTGACATGTCAAATATTGAACATTCTTGCATTCATTAGAGTTTAGATTGATTACACTACAGTATAATGGTGAGCATATATTTCTGACAAATGCAGATGATTAGGAAAAAAAATTCTGGTACACCTCACACATGGTAACTTCTTGAATTCTTGAATTAGGACAAAGAGTGTTTTTAAGGATCAAGTTTTTATTATTATTATCTTTTTTTTCTGGATGTATTAATGTTTTCAAACATCCATTTAAATTGCAATTCATACAGGCTAGGACTTCATGCCACGTGTTTTCAGTATTTTATTGATTGATTGATTGATTGATTGTTTTATTATCATCATCATCATCATCATCATTTATTTGGCAGACTTAAATTCAAAAAGTGTCTAGGTCGTTTATTGTTTAACATATTTTCATTGACATGAAGAAACAAGTCTCAGCATAAGCTGAAAAAGCTTTTAGTAGTATGCTAAAAAAAATCATGATTTATTAAG
>JAFVLL020013377.1:17500-31829 GCA_021397915.2 Tor tambroides | reverse complement strand
GACAGGAGATCGCGGCATACAAAAACTGGTACTTTAATAATAGAAACAAGAGCAAAAACTACATAAAGAACATTAACGAAACTTTAAGACTTGACAAGGACAGGAACTCAACAGAATGCTTATAAAGGAAACGGAAACAATGAGGGACACGAGATAATTAATTAAACACAGGTGGAAAGACTAAACGATGATAAACTAATGATGACTCGAAAACAGGAAGGACCAAATAAGGGCAACAGGAACTAAACAGAAACAGACATGTTACAACCTTGAACCGAACCAATATTATCAACAAAAGCAAATGTGAAATGGATACACATTTGCTGAAGCAACCATGTCATTTTAGCTTTAGCTTCAAAGTTTTGTGCTATATTATCAAGTGTTGTGACTCTTATTTCACATGACTCATATAGCATAGCAAGTGCACTACCAGGTGAGCTACTGAGCAAGTTTACTTTGTCTGAAAGAAAGTCCACATATACTATAGTTTAAAGGTTTATGGTTAGAATTTTTTTTAAAGCCTTACATATGAATTTTACATACAATTGATGCATATGTTAAAATGTATGTTTACAAATTATGCACTATGGTAAATGCAGTTGGGTATCTGTTTTAGAACCGTTTCCACATTTTCAAGAATCATGGATTCAATAAAAACAATTCCAATTCCACTTATTAATTCCTGTGTGCACATTTTAATGTGACCATTGAAGTGCAAGAAGATGTGAAAGAGTACTCAACTGAGCACTCGTGCACTGTTTTCATGCTGCATAAAAATCCAAAACATGCGCACAAAAAGCCGCCTCTCATATAGTACTCAAATACTGAATTGAGTTCTCTTTTGCATCTTCTTGTGCTTAATGCACAAAAATTTATGTCAAAAGATCTGCATAAATGCAGTCTTAAAATGACAGCAGCCTAATAAATTTGCTGCCGTCTGTGTCATTAATGCTAATCATAAAAAAAAATCATTCATTGATCTTGAGTGAATGACTTTTGTCAACTTTAATGAGGATTAAATAAGATTTTATTTATAAAAAGAAAACCGTTGCCTTGCTTATTTACATTTGATACATTTGATTTCAATTTCTGTATCTGAACTTTGTTCAGTTGTATTCATCCTTCCTTTTAAATGTTCTTATTTTATTACTGACTGTATATTTCTTAATAATAATGTTTGAAATGTATACTAGTTAGTCTAGTTGATTTTGCTGTGGTAATTTTTGTTCTGTAGTATTCTGTAGGCTGTTGATTTTGTTCATGGTATTTAGCTGCAACATGTTTGATATCTGAATGTTTTTCATTTATTGTTATTTTTATTCTTTTTTTTAGCTTGTCGAAATTGAAACTGGGAATTGATAAGAATCAGAATCGATAAGCAGAATTGGTATAGTGTTTTGAGTTTTGTAAGTTTGCAAAAATGTAGGTAGGTGCTGTTCTCAAATTCTCTTGACGCAAATGAAAAAGCCAAACGTCAAAGGGTGTAATTTGAGTTTTCACGAGACGGCCTGCAATTTCTGATTTGACACATATCATTTCCTAGCAGGATAATGGATTAAGTATGGCTTAAGAACCGTAGTCTTCCTCTGAATTGCACAGGTTTAATAGCGGGCTGCTCGGGACGCAGAGGAGACTGCACAACCCTGAGCGGGCACTGCCTCCGGGAACAGCCCATTAGTGGTGTAATTACAGCCTGGGTGTGATAACCATGCTACACTTCACTACCCACCACACACAGACTTTATTGCAGGTGTACATTACTTAATGCCTTCATTACCTAAGACAATCACTTAATTATATAGTCTGAGGAAGAACATCAAATGCACGTCAGAATCAATTTGAAGGCTGATAATGGAGGCGGTAGAGCTGTTTATTTCCAACCTGACAAGTGCGTCAGTTAGATCAAAGCTTTTCAGGGAACCCCTTGAAAGGGCTATTACTCTGATTGCGCAAAGCAGGTTATCTTTTTGGATCAATCAGCTAAAGATACTAGAGATAAAAGGAATGCCGCCTAAACATAGTTTTGCTTTTGGGTGAAACTGGATGAATATCTTACTGTCTCAAACCATTTACTTAACTGTTCTTGTCAAATGTTTATAAGAAGGAGAATTTTAAATGAAAATGATATCATAATTCACAGTTTAGGCCTGGTAAGATTTTTTTCGTGGTTTTGGGAAGAAGTCTCTTATGCTCGCCAAGGCTGCATTTATCAAAAATACAGTAAAAAAACTGTAATTTTTTCTATAAATGGCTGTTCACCTTAATATTTTTGTTGGAAACAAGATACATCTTTAAGACTCTTTGATAAATAAAAAGTTCAAAAGAACAGCATTTAGAAATATTTACTGTCATAGAAATATTTCAATTGTTTCAGTTATTGTTAATTTAATGAGTCTTTGCTAAATGAAAGTATTAATTACATTATTAATTAGTTATGTACACACCCTTGTGTCACTGAAAACCTGAAAAGATATTTTGAATCCAAACCACAGTGGATACCGTTGACTACATTTACATTTATACAATTTGCTGATGTTTATATCCAAAGTAACTTATATTTGCATTAAAGGTATACATTGTATCACTCCATGCATTTCCTAGAAATTGGGCCCATGGCCTTGGTGTTGCTAGCACCGTGCTCTAATGTAACATAATGTAGTCCGGTTGAGTCAGACATAGTAATGTGTTTTGGTAGAAGTTGCCCATCTGTCCATTTAATGGCAAATGGGAAGGCCATTACATAAAGAGCATTTATCAAGAGCCATCACCACCGTCGCATTATTGTAATGCATGTTATTGTAAAAGAGTACTCTATTTTGTTAGAATAACATGTTTAATTAACAAACAGACATTTAATTCCACAGTCTGAGGTCCTCAAACAAGCACAAACTCCAGTGTAGCCACACTGACCTCCTTTAAAGGCTACAATACTGTTAAAAAAGACCTTTAAAGAACTTTTTTTTTTTTTAAACTAGACCTTAGTGGCTAGATTGAGTTTAGACGGGTAGCGCTCACATCACATGTGGAGTAGAAACGTATTAAGATCCCTCTCTCACTATAAATGCCGAAGAATACACAAGAGATGGATCAATATCAAATTTGCCATCCTCTGTATTTCTCAACATGACAAATGTAAGTACTTATGTTATGCTATTATCACACAATATGTCATGCTAATCTTCTCCAAATATATAAAAATCAAAACCAATGGTGATGCAGACATACTTCAAAGTAAAACATTAGACCTATTATATACGTGGTTCACAAGTAGCATACAGCATTGATGAGAGGTTAGCATTAAAAAGTCACATTAGTTGCCTTGAAAGTTCAATTATTTTGCGCACTAAACATTTTGCTTGTAAAATCTTAATCTCGAAGCAAAACTAGTTAAAAGCCACTGGGAAGTACTACTAAACCATAGAGAACCATAATGGCCCATCTTAATCACAAGGCCCGGGACAATGTTCCTGGATGCTTCCCCTCATTTGGTATGAAGTATATTTTTGAAAGACAATACAGTTTATGTGAGTATCTTATTAACCAGCTATTAAAATAAACATTCGTTTTAAACTATGGCTCCCCTTGGTATTACCTAAAAATGAATATTTAATGCAATTATCCCAGACACTAAGCAAGCAATTAACATTAAAATTGGACAATGATTGTGACCTTGTTTGACCAAAAGAGTTGCCATGCCAACAATCACACTGTATATCTGAGGCACTATTGTGAATTGTGGAAGAGAAAAATAGGAGAACAGTGATCATGACATTTAATTGAAAAACAAATGACCCAACAGTGAATATAATTATTATTAAAATCATGTAACTAGATTACATCTGTTCAAATTAAAACATATTTATGTATGCTTTTAAATATGTGAGAAGGAGAGCTTCTCCAACTGTGTCTTGGTTCCTCCCAAATGTTCTTCCTCATCTATTTAAATATCTTAGGGAGTTTTTGCTTGCCAGTGTCGAGTTGGCTTGCTCACTGGGGGTTTAAGGCGCTATTCTTTGTAAAGCTGCTTTTTGAACAATAAGTATTGTGAAAAGCTCTATACAAATAAATTGAATAGAGGTGTTCAGTTTGTAGCCTTAATACCCAGAAGAGAATTAGCATTTTTGAGCCATGGGTTCTCTCAGGAATTTCTAATTGGCTTTTAGAGCAGCAGTCTGTGGATAACATTACCTGAAGAGTCCTGTTTTGTTCTGCAACATAAATTACACATAGTCACACCTCAGATAATATTCTGCAACTGTAGTGTGGTTTACAATGATTTCATGCTAGATATTGCAACAGCCACGACTCGTTAACTTCAAGAATAGTTAGCAAGTTAGATGCAGAATAACTGTGCAGTTAGGTTTATTTGATTTTTTCCCTTTTTTCGCCAGTACTACTGTGCACTTAGAAAAAATTTTAAAGCACGCAGATTATAAATTTACATTAAAGTATGACTGTGTGTAATTTATGTTGTAGAACAAAACATTAAAGTCTCAAAGTAATAATCACATATCTTTCACAATATTATAATATATTGTACTTCTGTAGTCTCCATATAAAGGAAAGATTCACTTACTGCAAGAGAATGAGCATGATGAGCGTGAAGACTGCCATGATGATGAAGGGCATCCCGGGGAAGGTAGGCAGGGTCAGGGGGTACAGCCCTTTAAAGATCGTAGCAGCAATAAGGACGCAGGTCGCTTCCGCTGAGGCCGCGAAGGAGAACATGGCACCTGAGGACATCAATATTCAAGTCAATAAAGACGTGAAACAGACATCCAGAGAAATTCAGCTGAACCAGGCTTAGTTTGCTAGTAAGAAATACATTTTAGTGAATTACATTTCTATGTGAATAAGACATTTATGTTGTTTATTTTCTGTAACAGTAAAATGTTACAATTAGCTTGCTGGTTCAACATATAAAGGAGGAGAAAATGGACTATTTATAACTTTTATAACATGAATGGGAAATAAATATTTATATCACTATTAATGATTTAAAAAAAAAATCTTTTTTTTTTTCAGGGAAAAAAACTGTTTGTGCTGTAGTCCTTTGTACTCATTAATTTAGTTTATATTACAAAGAAAGCATTCTTTGCACTAAAACAAACACTACAACAAACTTCTGTTAAATGTTGTCCATATTTAAAATTGATACATTTGACAACCAGTTTTATCCAAATTAACTGACAGTGCACAGCTACACTTTGCCTATATCAGAGGTCCCATTGGACAATGGACTGTGAAAACACATTTCGACAGTTATTAACATCATAAATCTAATATGTTTTTTACATTTCATAATAATAATAATAACAATGTACATTTATAACTCCTTGTGTTTTTACAGTGACACTAAATTAAAGAAACACTGCGTGAATGTGGCCTTTTTCTCTCTTCTGACCAAAATAATCTATCTTTCAATATTTTTTCCCTCTTTTGTAAAGTCGTAACACTATTGCGCTAATATGTTTTTTCCCCCCTTTTGATATATTGATAGATTTTCTGTCATTAGAAGTTACCCATCTTTGCTTACTTCTGCTTCTGAAAACCTGAGAAATATGTAAACAGTCCATGGAAAATTTGTTGGAGGTATTTTTAAATTATATTAATACATTTATTTTATTTGAAATAAACAAACAAACACATAAATGGGTCCTACTTTATATTAAGTAGCCTTAACTACTATGTACTTACATTTGAATTAATCACTTGGTACAATACATTTATTGTGTACATACATGTTTTTACAATGTACTTGTATTTTTTTTTAAATACTTGCATGTAATTATGTCTGTAATTACATTTATAATTACACCACCCTTAAGCCTACCCATACCACCAAACCTGTCCCTAACCTTACCCATATCCCACCTCAATAGCAGCAAAAGTGGTTTGCAATACAATATGAACACATTGTAGGATGTATTTATTTTTTATTTAAGTGCATTGTAGTTAAGGCCACTTAATATAAAGTGGGACCAATAAATGATTACATAGTACAGCCCAGCAATTACACCTAAATTAAAAACATGTGCTTCTAATAAAGTTATCTGAAACGTTGTAGATAAAGCTAGCGCCGTTTCATTAATATGCCGTGGATTCACCTGAAATTCATAACCTATGATTTTATCTGAATGAAAGAATAATAGCTGTGGAGACTGAGGTCTGTGCAGTAGATCGTTGGCATGAATAATGGTTTGATCCACTTTGATAAAATATCTCCCTGAGCTACGCTGAACTTCGTGACTGCTCTGACTAACTGGAGCAGAATGAGTCGCGGAGCATCAGGGCAGCCCGTAAGTGCCTGGAACATGCAATACTTATTGATCTTCCCCGGAGCTGGAAGTCGTGTGAGTGCCCCGGAATGACTGGAAACTGCAATAGAGTCAGTGACACATGCAATCTGAGACACAAGCCGAGGAAACGGCTGTCAAAGTGGAGAGAGGCGGCTTGCGCAGTGAAAACAGTGCATTTATGGATGGGAATGGCCTGTCATCACTTTGTCCTCTCACAGTTGTATCACTCTTGCATCAACAGGAAAATAAATAAAAGTAATGGGAAGAAAGATGTTTGTGTCCACAAACTAAATGGATATTTCTTTTCAGTTTGGCTTACAGCCACGCACTGCGTGAGTAGAAACAAGCCAGGGTGGATATATGAATATGAAAGTGTACTCAAGATGTTGTTTGTTGTTGCTCTGTTCCTTCTGCATTGTTTTCCACTTAGCCGAGTTTGATAATTCTATGATTTTTTTGAGAAAGCCAGTGTTCAGTTTCCCGGTTAATTATGCATACTGCGACGCCTCTCATTAAGGATTTGTGAAAGGACAATGGAGATTAAATCTTGGGCTTTTAGCTACGTTATCAGGCAGAAACAAATGTCAAAGAAAGTAAAGATTTAAAAGAAAGGCATGACTCAAATCTATTTGTCATATGAAGGTCAAAACACTTTGCAGTTTCCTCAGGATATTTCAGCTCATTTGTGGGCTTGTAGATCAAACAGGGAGAAGAAAGGAGTGCTGTGATGTACACATTACACAATGCAACACACTCTAATAAAACACACACACACACACACACACACACACAGGGATGGTTTCAGATGATAATACCATGGTACTGAATGATTACTATTGTATATTCACTATTGTATATGTATATTCATATATTGTATATTTCATATTATATACACATCCCTCCTTCACACTGGAGTTTTTCTCTCAGCATTTAAACAGGCTCGTACAACCCCACTTCTTAAGAAACCCACTCTTACCCAACTCTTTTAGGGAACTATAAACCGGTTTCCCTTCTACCTTTCATTGCAAAAACTCTTGAACGAGTTGTGTTCAACCAAGTCTCTGCCTTTCTCACACAGAACAACCTCCTGGACAGCAACCAGTCTGGCTTCAGCAGTGGACATTTGACTGAAACTGCCTTGCTCTCAGTTGCTGAAGCCCTAAGACTTACAAGAGAGGCTTCCAAGTCTTCATTACTTATCTTGCTGGATCTGTCCGCTGCTTTTGATATGGTCAACCACCAGATCCTCCTGTCAGCCCTATTGAGTAAGGGCATCTCAGGAACCACACTCCAGTGGTTTGAGTCTTACCTCTCAGATAGGTCCTTCAAGGTATCTTGGAGAGGTGAGGTATCCAAGTCGCAACATCTAGCTACAGGGGTGCCTCAGGGCTCAGTTCTTGGACCACTTCTCTTCTCTGTCTACATGGCATCACTAGGTTCTGTCATTCAGAAACATGGCTATGTCTAACTGGTCTAAACTATGTCTAACTGACATTTCTTGCTGGATGAAGGACCATCACCTTCAACTCAATCTAGCTAAAACAGAACTGCTTGTAGTTTCAGCAAACCCATCACTTCATCACAATTTCATCTTCCAGTTAGGCTCATCAACCATAACTCCTTCAAAAACAGCCAGAAACCTTGGAGTTATGATTGATGATAAGCTGAATTTCTCAGACCACATTGCTAAAGCTGCCCGGTCCAGCAGATTTGCTTTATACAATATTAGGAAGATCAGGCCCTTTCTTTCGGAACATGCAACACAACTCCTTGTTCATGCTCTTGTTCTGTCCAGACTTGACTATTGCAATGCTCTCTTGGCAGGTCTTCCAGCCAATTCCATCAAACCTCTACAATTAATCCAAAATTCCACTGCAAGATTAATCTTTAATGAGCCGAAAAGAACGTACGTCAAACCTCTGTTCATCAATTTGCACTGGCTACCAATAGCTGCTCGCATAAAATTCAAGGCATTAATGTTTGCCTACAAAACCACCTCTGGCCTTGCACCCCTTTACCTAAATTCAGCTCTTCAGATCTATGTGCCCTCTAGAAGCTTGCGTTCTGCAAGTGAACGATGCATTATTGTGCCATCCCAAAGAGGCACAAAATCACTTTCACAGACTTTTTCATTAACTGTTCCCACCTGGTGGAATGACTTGCCCAACTCAACCCAAACAGCTGAATCCTTAGCCACCTTCAAGAAATGGCTAAAAACACATCTCTTCCATCTTTATTTGACCCTCTAACTCTAGCACTCTCTATTCTACTTCTGTTTTATCTATCTGTCTTCTTTTTATTTATAAAAACACACACACACACACACACACACACACACACTTGACCCTCTATCAATTGCATATTTATTCTCTAACTGCTAGCTTTTCTTGAAAAACTAACACTAGCTTTCTTTTTTCTATATTCTATCTACTCGTTTTTTTGTTGTTGTTTTTTGTTTTTGTTTTTTTGTAAACCATGCTATGCATATCATACTAGGCTATCCGAGACTTGTCATAACACTTGCATGTTGTTGCTCTTTTGTTGGTTTTGATTGCTTCCATTGTCCTCATTTGTAAGTCGCTTTGGAAACAAGCGTCTGCTAAATGACTAAATGTAAATGTAAATGTAAATATTCATGGTATTCCCTCTAAGATTCAGAACAATTGGATTTATTTATATAGGCTTTTTTAATAACACATATAGTTTCACAGCAACTTCACAAACAATAGATGCTTTTACTTATTATGGTAAATGTACAAAAACATGTTATTTCCATGGTGTCTATACAGAAACCACATTTGTACCATGGTATTTCTGCAAATACATACATACATACACATTTAACCATGATACCATAATAAAAAAAAAAGTGTTACCATGCCATCTCTCTTATGAAAATTAACCTAATATATTTTTGTTTTTAACTTTTTTGGAGCTTTATTATGATTTTTATTACCATAGTTTTAATACAAATGTCACCATTTAAATGTAGTTATTGTGGTAAAACAATAGTAGATATTTGGTCTTACTAAAAATACAACTGGTTCATTCTAAAAGGGCTATGCAAAAAAATATATATATATATATATTTTACTATGCTATACATTCATGAACATGTGCTATTACCATGGTATCATATCCTAAAACCATGTTTATTTGTTTATTTATTTATTCATTTTTTTCAGGTTTATTATCATTTTTATTACTATAGTTTTACTACAAATATCACAGTTAAAATATAGTCAGTGTAGTAAAACAATTGTAAATTTGTGGTTGTTTTGGTTTTACTGTAAATACCATAGGTATTTTTCCCAAAGTATTTTCCAAAAGGACCATCCAAAAACCATGATTACCATTAATTTTACTATTATATCTATCCAAAAATGATGATTTTACCTTCCTGCCATGTCCAGAAATTGTATTACCATGGTATATATCTGAAAGCTACAATTTTAGTATTTCTACAAAAAATAAAAAAAAGATTTTACCAAGTTTGATTTTACCAAACACGTCTCTCTTATGAAAATTAACCATGGTGTTAAATTGCAGTAATCAAGTTTATTGGCAGATTTATTATCATGTTTATTGCAAAACTTTAATTGTAAGTATCATAGTTGAATATGGTAGTAAAAGGTTAAAGTATGGTAGTACAGTATATTACAGTAAGACAATAGTAAATATGTGGTTATTTGTGGTCTTACTACAAACATCATTGGTTGATTTCCAAAAGGAATATCAAAAAAACATGATTTTATCATACTGTTTTACCTACTGTGTCCAAAACCATGGATGTCATAATCTTAGTACTTTATTTTTGTGGTGTCTCTCTCTTTCTCTCATTGAATTGTGAATTTATAACACAATGCCTTGTTCATCAGCTCCTACGATGGCAGAAGACAAAGAACGAATCACTGCTTGGCTGATACCAGATGGAGCGCCAACCACAGCAACTACAAAACCACAAGACAAACCACACAAACTTAAATACCAGTTAATAAAAGTGCTAAGATAAACAGTAAACAACATAATATATTAATAGGCCTGCATTAAGAAACATTACTTAAAATTAAAGACACAATTAACTAATCTCTCTGGTGAGACCAGAGGAATGCTAACTAGTTCTGAAATATAAGTGAATCTAAATGGAATATTCAATAATTCATGAGCTTAATCTATATGTATGAAATTCTGCGAGGTAATTGTGATTACAAAGCATGGGCTTCTCCTAATGGCTCAGATTGTAAAGTCACTCGCTCGTCGCAGCAGCCTGATCATGCGTGATCAAGAAAAGCAGATCCTCAAGGGAACAAAAGATTTTCTGTATTTGCGTTGATGCGTATGCGGTGGGGTGTATCTGTGTGCGCTCGTGTCCCTGTGTGCGTGTGTGTGTGTCGGTTCTGCACACACCACACCTGCGCTGTACTTTCAGAATGGAGGTTATGACTCCCGTGTGCCACCGCTGTGCCCCTCATTATCGCAGCCAACAGAAAAGACCAGCATGCAAATTCCACCCTCCCTGGCAATGATTATTCATCAGAGCCACCACTCATCTCTCTTTAAAAGGCTTTCGTCTGCCACATCGATTAGAATAACAATTTCCACAACCATTTATTTAATTAACAGTATTAACGCCGATCCGGCTGTCTCTCCCTGGGAGTGGCCGTCTATGAAGGCCGGCACAATGTTATCATTACTTACCACTCTGAGAACTCCTCTTTGGAGGTGGAGCCCCCCTGGAACAAGGCAATGAGTTCAGACAGCAGTGAGGAACGAATGTGAACCATAAAAAGTCTGGTCAGGTAGACTGTTTTTCCAAAACATTTAGCCATTTGACTGTCTTGTTAAAACAGGCAGCTCAAGTGAAGACCGTCGGCCTCGAGTGGGAAACATTTGCTTTGTGCATGTCACATGCTGACAAAAGAAATCTACATTGTTTTAGGGAAGAGAGATGTGCTTTGATATGCTCGCTGACAGATTTGAAATAGGGTCAGTTGTGCTGTTTCTAACCATCTTGAAATGTAAAACCTTCCCACGTTACCATGTGACAACATGACGCATATCACTGCCACAACAGTACTACCAAGTCAGTGACAAATTAAATTAAATAAAAACATTAAAAATAAATACAAATATTTTAAAAGACTTTGACATAGTGGAATATATATATATATATATATTTTTTTTTTTTACTTTATGCCACCAAGAAAAGATCAAAATGAATTCTAATTCAGAAATCAACAACAGCTTATCATAGAATATGTGTATTCAAGTCACTGTATGTATGAATTGCATATTTAATGCATTTTTGAATAAATTAATAGGTCTGGACAAAATAAATCACATCATTGACCCTACCGCATCATTAACTTGACATAATGGTTTTCTCGATCATTCTTCATGCACAATAACTTTGCAAGGAGCTTCATTATGTCAATATATCATATATATAAATGATTTGAGTCATTTGAGTGATGGGAGCTTACCGAGGAAGACCATCCATGTGTTGCTTGAGAGGGCGAGTAGGACATAAGAGGCGATTCTGGACAAAGCGCTGAGTTTTGCTAATGTCATCTCCTTCATACACCTCATCAGCACAGGAAATAGACCCAGCAGACCAAAGCCCTGCCAGAGAACAGCACAGCAGGTTAGAGCTGAAAAACCTTGCCAAGATGAAAAAAAAAAAACTGCCAGCATTTGGTTGAAGTTCAGTCCATTAAAACTTTTGAAAAAGAGCAAAGAGTGTAATAAATAGGGATCCATTACTATGTAATCTGCTATAGATCCCTTGTTGGTTACATTTCATTTCACTTTAAGATCTATGTATAATTTAAAAACTGTTAAAATAAGGCTATAAATGTTGAAAATATCTAAAACACACTGCATAAACCAAAATTTAAACCGTTGATCCATTTGGCTGCCATCTTGATTACACTATCCACTTAAGAAAAAGATAGTTATAATAAATAAGATGTTTAATAAATTGAGCTTCTTTAGCTCAACAGTATTTCTTTTAGTCTGGCCAAGATAATGAATATTCAAGAGTAGACAAACAGATGATGCTCAAATGAAAAAGACCACTGACTCTTTTAATCTATAAAAGTGCAGTCACATCAGTGTCATTTTTGCAGGCAAAATGGATCCATCATCAAAAGTGTAGCGATGTAATCCCATTTCAAACCAAACATGACCAACTTGAACTAGATGTGAAATACGTGCAGGAAAATATTCCGCCCTCATGCGAAATTCCCAGTCATGTGGATTACTGTAGACCAATTCGGGGTAGACGTCACAATTACCTCAGTTGCAGCTGTTCGCAGAAAAACACTGGTAACAAGTGGAGGGAAACGGGTAAAATCCATGGAATAAGAGAAAAAAATATTTGTGTACAATTGGCCTTAGTATGTCAGGATTTTTATAGAATACTGTCGTCAAAGATGCCATTTGAAAATGCAGACATTTAAACAGACAGACTATGGATGAAAACTGCTATGATTACTCTACTTTTAAACTAAGCATAAGTTTGATTTAAACAATAGGTCTAAATATTCAAATATGCAGCTCATAGGGGACATATTGTATTAGCCCTACAGTTACAGCATGAAATACTATTTAAACATATTACTATTAACATTTTACATAACATTTACCAATTTTATCTCACAATTCTGACAATTTTTTTCTCACAAATGCAAGTTTATATCTACAGTACTAGTTCTGACTTAATAATTCAATTTAACGCAATAATAGCGAGTCTGTCAATTCTGAGGAAAAAACGCCAGAAGTCAGGAATATAAACTCATGATTCTGAGCCGAGGGGAAAAGATAGAATGACGAGTTGTTTTTCCTTATCAGAATTGTAATATAAAATCTCGAAATTGCAAAAATAAAGTGAAAATTTTTAATTATAAACTCAAATTTGCCTTTTTTTTTAAATTCTTTTAATATCATGGCTTCCATAGACTGCTACTTGAAAACAGTCATTTTCTGCCACCAGATAGTCTCCGTCCACAAAAAACATCATAACTGTTTACAAACACTGAATTGCTCTATAGAAATGACTGGATTTTGGCAGTGAAAATTCGCAGTACAACAGTAAATGTGCCTGCACCTTTGACTTTCCAAATGTGACTTTTATTCAAAATGTGATTGGCTCTTTAAAGGTGGGACTTTCGTTCATCCATCAAAAATTCAGTTGGCTAATATAGCTGTAAGGTGGGACTATAGTCACCAACTATTTTATGGCCTTACATTTACAGAACAATGGTGTTTTGGGGGGTTTGAAAACGTAAATTTTTGATTGTCTCTTTATAAAAGTGACATCGCCATCTACTGGCTTGGCGTAAATAATACAGCATTTTAGTTGTTTTTACATTTTAAAATATATTGGTGTGATGAATAGTGTGAAACTTGCTGCTACAATGCTATAACATTGCTATGCATTTGCTATAGTGTTTGGAGAGTTTTTAGTATTGCTAGGTGGTTACTAGAGCATTCTTTTTATTTGCTATGTAGTTGCCCAGAGATGTGTCTATGCTCCCTCCTAAAGTGTAAATTTCTGGGATTTTTCACCCATTTTATAGTCCATAAATCCAATCATTTGGTGAGTACTAAGATCTATGTATAATTCAAAATACTTAAAATGATGCTGATGTTGAATAATGTAATATAACAGCTGTGTAATCTCGGAAATACATAAGCACCGCACTAGAATACATAAGCACTACACAGTCCTGTGGTTCAGCCTGTATGAAAACAAAGCCCATAAATATTTAGATTCTCTGAGACGTGTTTAAGCCTAACCAGTGAATTAATTAACCTTCAGGTTTGTGCCTGATGAAACAGTGTCAAAAACAGTCAGGCTGCCTCACTCAGAACGTCTGAGAGCACTTGAAAGCGAACTCACCTGCATCCGCATTTGCGTGCAAACACGCGTGAGAGGTGCGCGCCGTGACTCATTTGCCCTGACTGCTCATGCAAACAGTTCTGATTTAATTACTCCCCCTGCCCAGCGAGGGCCCGGTGTCAACAGA